>JAFJHL010000564.1:7240970-7374969 GCA_019425775.1 Rafetus swinhoei | reverse complement strand
TCCTCGCCTGTAGCTGGTGCATCACATGCCCCGCTTCCTGAACTAGGAGCTTCTACACACCAGGGTGTTTGTTGCCCCGCCCTGCTCGAGGGCCCGGAGCTTCTACGGTGCTTTGGTGCCAGCCGAGACCCAGGCCGGAGTGCGTGAAAGCTGAAAGACTTGAGTCCACAATAGACTTTCCCCGTAGCCTGGACCTGAAGTAAGGCCGGGCCCCGAACTATCGCCTCCCACCCCGGACCTGAAGCAAGGCCGGGGCTGTGAACTAAGGACCGTCACCCCAGAAGGGGAAAGCTTAGGGCTGTTGCTGACACTGCCGGAGGGCAGTGCCCAGGCGACATGGTGGTAAGGGTGACCCGCCACAAGCAGGAAGGGAGGGAGAAGCAAACTGGGCTACAAGGGTGGGGCAGGCAGCAGGGAGGAGGCAAGCTGCTGTGGTGGGGAGCAAAGGAGGTGGGCAAAGCAAGGGGTGGAAGGGCCCCAGCCAAAGGCAGCTGAGGAGGAGGCCGAGTCCAAGGGGTGGGAATGCTCCCACAAATGCTCGTGGGGCTCAGTCTTTCGCCTGCTGCTGCAAAACAGTCCCAGGTGGAAAAGGGGTGAAGCCCTGCCGAGGGGTGAATAACAGGTCCAGATTGGGCGCTAGACTGGGAGGGCTCTGTGCCTCTCCCTGGCCCCTCGCAGCAATTCAAGTTACCACCACCCCAGGAGCACAGGTGTTAAAAGCTCAGTCCTGGAAACAAACCTCCACAAGTCCAAAATGGTGGGTCTCCTCCTCGATGGGGTTGCAGGTGGTGTAGCAGCAGCAGCGGGCAGGCGCAGCCAACTGGGAAGGACCTCTGGACAGTAGGTGCTGGTGGAGTCCTCTTCACCTCCTCGGGGTGGGCAGGCAGGCATTCCCCTCCCCCAGGCAGGCAGCAGCGAAGGCAATGAGTAACAGTAGCAGTAGTCCTGGGAGGAAAGGCACAGCAGGCAAACAGGCAGTCGTAGGGGAGAGCTTGGGCAGGAGGGCTCCAGCTGGCAGGGCAGCAGCAGCCAGGTGGGGTAGGGGAGAGAGGGAAGGGCGCTCCAGAGCACAGAAGGGAAAGGAGCAGGAACAGCTACCACCCCCTCCTTGTAGTGAGGTGCTGAGTGGCCACTGACTGACCCAGAGGAAAGAGCCCTCCATGAGCCCTGATGGGCTACACTCCCCAAACCATTCCCATCTTTCTGGGAACTCGCTGACTTCCCCGCCTTTCTTCCGTCAAGGGCTCCTGGGCATTTGGACACCGCAAAACCTGGGGCTGGCATTGACGGCCTACTTTGCATGGGGCCTTCCCTAGGTGGACAGGTTAGCTGTCTCTCTGCTAATGTGATCATCTCATCATAAGCAATCAGGTCATGCTGACCTACCCAAGCGCAAAGGTCTGGCGGCAATTTCTCATGAACTGGTCAATGACCAGTGTCTCCAATACCTCCTCTGAGCTGTGCACTTCAGGGCACAGCTATTTCTGCAGGTGAATCACGTTGAATAGTTGGGACCTTGGTGGCTTACCCTCTTGGTACTTATATTCATGATATGCCTGGGCCCGCATGGCTGCTGTTATCCTTCAACGGGCCAGAATTTCTTCTTTCAGTCGGGTACATGGCTGCATCCTCAGCGAGCAAATCATAATAAGCCTTCTGGGCCTCACTGCAGAGAAATGGAGTGAGTATGCTGGCCCATTGCTTCTCTGACCATGCCTCACTAGGAAGTCCTCATGAATGAGAGGAGATACGCCTCTATGTTATCCTCCAATGTCATCTTTGGCAGCCAGGCTGTAACCCTCAGGGTTTCCGTCTCTGGGCCCGAGAGTCTGTGCGCTAAGGGTCTTTAGCTGGCTCACCACCTCTCGAAGGAGGGCTTGATCAGAGGCTGCTTGATTCACTAGCAACTGACTTGTTTCTTGCTGCTGCTGGGTAACCTCCCGTAGAGCCAACCCTGCACCGGGTGGCTTCCTGCTGGGCTGCAGTGGCTTGGACCAGGGCTTTCACAAAGTCCTCCATCTTGGTGAGCCCTTAACCCAAACAAATAAGGGAAATACTTGTGGAGAGGAAAAACCTAAACCCAATACCCTGGTGTCTCTTTTCTTTTGTTTTTTCTTCACCTCTTTCTCCCGCGTGCTGTGAATAATCCCACTTTTGGCACCAGTTGTGGCAGAGCTCTGGCTGTGCCTGTGGGTCCTGCACTTCTGGCAGATAGTGTTCAGCCTCAGAGGCTCGCTGTCCCACCACACGGCCTCTTTCTCTTTACTAGAGGCAGGGTTCACAGCCTACTGAGCCATACTCATCACAGGCTACTCCATAATATGGGGGTGAAACCCCTCTGTAGTCCGGGTCTCCTATCCAGTGGTGTGAGAATGGTTGGGGGGAACCTGGGCCCACCACTACTCTGGGTTCTGGCCCAGGGACCCTAAGGCAGCAACACATGGGGTTCTACTCCCATCTGGCAACTACTTCCCTGAGCCACTTCCCAAACGATCCCACCCAGTACCTTTCCTTTGGTACCTGAGCAGCCTATCCTGCTCCTCCACCCCACTTTGCCTGACTTGCAGTTCCAAGCTCTCACCCAGACTCCTCTCACTCTCAGGACTTTGGCTCCTTCCTCCTCCTCACATGCCGCTGAACTAGCAGAAGAGGACCCCTTTAAACCAGTCTCAACCAGGGCGGACTGGCCCAGCGGACTGGCCTGGTGGGCCGCCGTGTCCGCACGCCATTGCCTCTCACGCCAAGTGGCTCCGCATCCGCACTGTATGCGGCACGCAGAGCCCGACCCGCCACGTGCGGACAGGACACAGGGAAAGGGGCAGGGCTTGAGGGGCAGCAGGGGTGACATCATGGGGAGGGCCGTTCTCAACCCATTTCCGGGCCTATTTTGATTGCCAGTATGCTCCTGGTCTCAACTGGTTCTTGATTGGCCCCAGGTGTTCCAATTAGCCTGATTGTCCAGACTGATTCTGGAAAGTTCCCACTGGTTCTAGGCCAGTCCCTGCCAGTTGACCCAGGGAACAGAGACCTACTTAATCTAGGGCTCACATACTTTCCTTCTGGCAGTCTTCTGTATCCCTCTGGCCTGACCCTGTCACAGCAGAGCCTCCTTATACTATTTTCCTCAAAGATAAAGTACTCCTCAGACGTCATCCAAATTCCTTTCCAAAGTCATATCGGCTTTCCACATTAAGGGTTGATTATACTTACCTGTCCTCTATCCCAAACCGCACGTGGATACCAATGCTGCTCATCTCCATACCTTGGACATTCGTTGAGCACTTGCATTTTACATAGAGTTTAAACAATCTCCTAGAGTTTTCCTCTCAGTAGCAGAACGCTCAAAAGGTCAAGCCATCTCCAGTCAGAGACTTCCTAAAATGGATTGCAACATGCATCAAACTATGCAACTCGTTGAACAACATCCCTGTTCCTGATCATATACATACTCACTCTACCATCGCAGTGTCCACATCCACTGCATTTCTACAGAATGTTCCTATTACAGACATTTGCAAAACAGCAACATGGGCTTCCATGCACACGTTTACAAACATTATGCTTTAGACAAATGCGCTGCTCAGGACACACAATTTGGCCTAGCAGTACTTTCTACAGCCCATACACAACATCTGAAGCCCCGCCTTCCAGATACTTGGGGTACTGCTCCTTAGTCACCTACAGTGGACACCCACAGGGACACTCCTCGAGGAAGAGGCACTCACCTTGTGCAGTAACTGATGTTCTTCAAGATGGTTGCCCCTGTGGGTGCTCCATGACCCTCCCTCCACCCTTCTGCTTCGAATCTTAACTTTTCTCTGGTAGAGAAGGAACAGAGGGACGGTTGATGACATGCACGCCTTCACGCTCGCTACACAGCGAGACGGCACCACGCATGTGCATCGGCATCCAGGGTACTGCTGCTAAAAATATCAGATTACACTGCTCTACAGCCAAAATGCTTCTGAAATAAATGTAGTCAAACTTTACTAATTCTGGGTCACTGAGAACGAAAATGATGCTTAAAATTGTTGATTGGCTCTAGTTTTCAAGATATGCTATTGGGTAAGTATATACGACCCTTGACTTGGGAATGGCGGAGGATAAGTGAGTTATAAAGAGAAGGGATCTCAATTAAACCAGAAATGACTAAAATACATCTTTGACTGGATCTATGAATAAATCTATGACTGGGTTTGGACAGTACTTGCTTTTAGGCAAAACAATGAATGATGCAATCTGAAGCTGGTATTGCGTCATACATGATATGAATTGCATCATGTTATTCCTAGAAGTCATGGATGATGCAATCATAACGAAGCTTACATCACTCTGCTGAACAAATTGCTCTAGAACATAAGAACGGCCGCATCGGGTCAGACCAAAGGTCCATCTAGCCCAGTATCCTGTCTGCCGACAGTGGTTAGCACCAGGTGCCCCAGAGGGGTGGACCAAGACAATGATCAAGCAATTTGTCTCCTGCCATCCCTCTCCAGCCTCTGACAAACAGAGGCCAAGGACACCATTTTATCCCCTGGCTAATAGCCTTTATGGACCTAACTCTCATGAAATTATCTAGCTTCTCTTAAACTCTGTTATATTCCTAGCCTTCACAGCCTCCTCTGGCAAGGAGTTCCACAGGCTGACTACACACTGTGTGAAGAAGAACTTTCTTTTATTAGTTTTAAACCTGCTACCCATTAATTTCATTTGGTGTCCTCTAGTTCTTCTATTTAGGAACTAATAAATAACTTTTCTTTATCGGCCCTCTCCACACCACTCATGATTTTATACACTCTATCATATCCCCTCAGTCTCCTCTTTTCTAAACTGAAAAGTCCCAGTCGCTTAACCTCTCCTCATATGGGATCCGTTCCAAACCCCTAATCATTTTAGTTGCCCTTTCTGAACCCTTTCCAAGGCCAAAATATCTTTTTGAGGTGAGGAGACCACATCTGTACACAGTATTCAAGATGTGGGCGTACCATAGTTTTATACAGGGGCAGTAAGATATTCTGGGTCTTATTTTCTATCCCTTTCTTAATAATACCTAGCATCCTATTTGCCTTTTGACCGCGCTGCACACTGTGTGGAAGTTTTCAGAGAACTGTCCACGATAACTCCAAGATCTCTTTCCTGATTTGTCGTAGCTAAATTAGCCCCCATCATACTGTATGTATAGTTGGGGTTATTTTTCCGATGTGCATTACTTTACACTTATCCACATTAAATTTCATTTGCCATTTTGTTGCCCAATCACTCAGTTTGGTGAGATCTTCTGGAGTCCTACAGTCTGCTTCTGTCTTGACTATCCTAAACAGTTTGGTATCATCCGCAAACTTTACCACCTCACTGCTTACCCCTTTCTCCAGATCATTTATGAATAAGTTGAACAGGATTGGTCCTAGGACTGACCCTTGGGGACACCACTAGTTACCCTCTCCATTCTGAAAATTTACCATTTATTCCTACCCTTTGTTTCCTGTCTTTTAACCAGTTCTCAATCCAAGAAAGGACCTTCCTCTTATCCCATGGCCATGTAATTTACACAAGAGCCTTTGGTGAGGGACCTTGTCAAAGGCTTTCTGGAAATCTAAGTATACTATATCTACTGGATCCCCTTGTCCGCATGTTTGTTAACCCTTCAAAGAACTCTAATAGATTAGTAAGACAGGATTTCCTTTACAGAAACCATGTTGACTTTTGTCCAACAAATTATGTTCTTCTACATGCTTCACAATTTTATTCTTTACTATTGTTTCACTAATTTGCCAGGTACTGAAGTTAGACTTACCGGTCTGTAATTGCCCGGATCGCCTCTAGAGCCCTTTTTAAATATTGGTGTCACGTTGGCTACCTTCCAGTCATTAGGTACGGAAGCCGATTTAAGGGATAGGTTACAAACCACAGATAATAGTTCAGCAATTTCCCATTTGAGTTCTTTTTAGAACCCTTGATGAATGCCATCCGGTCCCGGAGATTTGTTAACATTAAGTTTTTCTATTTGTTCCAAAACCTCTAATGACACTTCAATCCGGGACAGTTCCTCAGATTCATTACTCACAAAGGACGGTGCAGATTTGGGAATCTCCCAACGTCCTCAGCCGTGAAGACTGAAGCAAAGAAATCATTTAGTTTCTCCGCAATGGCTTTATCGCCTTGATTGCGCCTTTATAGTTCGATGCCTAGGGACCCACAGGTTTTTTAGCAGGCTTCCTGCTTCTAATGTACTTAAAAACATTTTGTTATTTCTTTTGAGTTTTTGGCTAGCTGTTCCTCAAAATCTTTTTTGCTTTTCTTATTACATTTTTACACTTGATTTGACAGTGTTTATGTTCCTTTCTATTTATCTCACTAGGATTGGACTTCCACTTCTTAAAAGATGCCTTTTTGTCCTCACTGCTTCTTTTACATGGTGGTTAAGCCACGTGACTCTTTTTTAGGTCTCTTGCTATGTTTTTTAATTTGGGGTATACATTTAAGTTGGGCCTCTATTATGGTGTCTTTAAAAGTTTCCATGCAGCTTGCAGGATTTGGCTCTAGTCACTGTGCCTTTTAATTTCTGTTTAACTAACCTCCTCATTTTTGTGTAATTCTTTGAAATTAAATGCCAGGGTGCTGGTCTGCTGAGGTGTTCTTCCCACCACAGGAATGTTGAATGTTATTATATTATGGTCACTATTCCCAAGCGGTCCTGTAACGGTTATTTCCTGACCTGATCCTGCGCTCCACTCAGGACTAAATCGAGAATTGCCTCTCCCTTGTGGGTTCCTGCACCAGCTGCTCCAAGAAGCAGTCATTTAAGCCATTGAGAAATTTTATCTCCGCTTCTCTTCCTGAGGTGACATGTATCCAGTCAATATGGGGGTAATTAAAATCCCCATTATTATAGAGTTCTTTGTTTTGGTAGCCTCTCTAATCTCCCTCAGCATTTCAATGTCAGTATCCCTGTCCTGGTCAGGTGGTCGGTAATATATCCCTACTGCTAATTTCTTATTTTTGGAGCATGGAATTACTATCCATAGCGATTCTATTGAACATGTTGATTCATTTAATATTTTTATTTCATTTGATTCTACATTATCTTTCACATACAGTGCCACTCCGCCACCCACCCGGCCTGCTCTATCCTTTCGATATATTTTATATCCCGCATGATTGTGTCCTACAGATTTTCCTCATTCCACCAGGTTTCAGTGATGCCTATTATGTCAATCTCTCATTTAATACTAGGTACTCTAGTTCACTCCATCTTATTAGTCAGACTCCTAGCATTTGTGTAGAAGCACTTTAAAAATTTGCCACTGCTTATTTGTCTGCCCTTCCTGATGCATTGGATTCCTTTGTATGCGGTTGTTTGTCTGCTCTGGCCCATGGTTTGCCCTCTCCTCCTCTCTCTTTCTGACTACAGCTTAGAGAATCTCTATCAATGGATTCTCCTCTAAGAGAAGTCTCCTCCGATTTACATGCATCTCCACACCAATCGGCTTTCCCCATCTCTCAGTTTAAAAACTGCTCTACGGCCTTTTAATGTTTAGTGCCAGCAGTCTGGTTCCACTGGTTTAGGTGGAGCCCATCCTTCCTGTATAGGCTCCCTCTCCCAAAAGTGTCCCCAGTTCCTAATAAATCCAAACCCTCTTCCCTACACCATCTCATCCACGCATTGAGATTCTGAATCTCTGCCTGCCTACCTGGCCCTGCGCTGGAACTGGAAGCATTTCCGAGAATGCCACCATAGAGGTCCTGGATTTCAGTCTCTTTCTAGCAGCCTAAATTTGGCCTCCAGGACATCTCTCCTACCCTTCCCTACGTCATTGGTACCTACATGTACCACGACCACCGGCTCCTCCCAGCACTACACATAAGTCTATCTAGATGCCTCGAGAGATCCGCAACCTTCGCACCAGGCAGGCAAGTGACCATACGGTTCTCCCGGTCATCACAAACCCAACTATCTATGTTTCTAACGATCGAATCACCCACTACTAACACCTGCCTCTTCCGAACTGGCATTCCTCCCTCAGAGGTATCCTCAGTGCGAGAGGATACCGCAACATCCTCTGGGAGGAGGGTCCCAACCACGGGATGGTTTCCTCTGCTCCCATTGAATGCTCTGTTCCCTTGAGACTTTCATCCTCCTTAAGAGCACTGGGGCTCTCAGACTGGAGGTGGACAGTACTACAGTGTCCCAGAAAGTCTCATCCACATATCTCTACCTCCCTTAGCTCCTCCAGTTCAGCCACCCTGGCCTCCAAAGCCCGAACTCGGTCTCTGAGGGTCAGGAGCTTTGCAACGGGTGCACACATACGCCACCCGCCCACAGGGCAGGTAATCATACATGTTACACTCGACGCAATAAACAGGATAGCCCCCACTCTGCTGCTGGGCTTCTGTCTCCATTTTTCTAATGAATAAGTTTAAGTATAAACTGGGATTCTTTTAAACCTCTGGAATATAGATTATTATAAGAGTTATGTTTTAAAGAAGGCCAGAAGTCACTAGTGCCCTCTAACCTCCTCTAAACTCCCTCTCCAAACTCCCTGTTAGCAGTTCCTGTTCGCAAGCTCCTGGTCGCTGAGTCACAGGCTTATATAGCTCTGGTAGCCCTCCCCTGACTGAGGCTCAGCCAATTAACAGAGGCTTCTAGATTTCAAACCTTTAGAAGCTCCTTCAAGCAAACAAACAAACCAACCAAACAGACAAACACAAGCTCAGCACACAGCAAATAACTCCCACACACAAACACACACTCCAGACAGCCACTTACCACAAGGGTCCGTTTTTACTCCTCTTTTACCTGGAGAACTCCTCTCCAAACTCCCTGTTAGCAGTTCCTGGTCGTATCAGCTCATACAGTGAAATCATACAGTGTCGTGCTCTCTTATTTGTCAGTGTTTGATTTTGCAAAGGGACACATTTCTGTTTAGCCAAAGTGAGCAGAGATGCCTCGACTTGTGTGAACAGTGCAGATAACTTCTGCTATGTTTGTGGTGAAGTGACTTTTGCATCACAAAAGCGCAGTATAACCACTATGGTTAAGAAAGCCTATCACCTTTATTTTGGCTGCAAAATTGAGATCAGGACAAGAGGTGGGCCCCACACATGCTGCAACACTTGTGCAACAAATCTTCGCCAGTGGTTGAACAGGAAAAGGAAATCTATGCCTTTGCAGTGCCAATGATTTGAGAGAGCCAACAGATCATACCAGCAATTGTTACTTCTGCATGGTGCCCCAGTTGGGAAAGGTGTGTCAAAGAAGAAAAAGTGGACTGTGCATTATCCAAACATTCCATCAGCTATACGCCCAGTACCCCACGGAGAAGGACTGCCGGTTCCTGATGCACCAGAATCATTCTCACTTGAGTCAGACAGAGGAAGAGGATGAAACTTCTGGTCCTGAACCATCAATGTCACAGGACCCACATTTTCTCCCATCCTCCTCCTCTGAACCACACCTCATAACACAAGGTGAACTGAATGACCTTGTCAGGGATTTGGAACTACCCAAGAGTAAGGCAGAGCTGTTGGGCTCCAGACTACAGCAGTGGAATCTCCTGGCAGGTGATGTTAGGGTTTCCATGTTCCATGACCATCAAAAGGATCTTGTCCCATTCTTCTTCTTCATGGAAGGTGATCTTGTAGCCTGCAACAACATCGATGGTGTGATGGCAGCCCTCAACATCGCTCACGATCCAGATGAGTGGAGACTGTTCATTGATTCATCAAGACGAGTCTTAAAGCTGTTTTGCTGCATAATGGCAATGTTTTGCCATCAATTCCAGTTGGTCATGCAGTCCATATGAAGGAAACCTATGACAACATGAAACAACTTTTGAGGTGCATAAACTATGACCAACATCAGTGGCAGCTTTGTGGCGATTTGAAGGTGCTTGGTTGGTCTGCAGACTGATACACAAAGTACTGCTGTTTTCTCTGCGAATGGGATAGTCGTGCAAGAGATTCCCACTACATCAAGATAGATTGGCCACTCTGACAGTCATTGGAGCCTGGGAGGAAAAGTGTTCAGCATCCACCACTTGTTGAATCAAGGAAGATTTTGTTACCACCCTTACACATCAAGCTGGGTCTGATGAAGAACTTTGTCAAGGCCATGGACAAAACACAAGCAGCTTTCAAGTGCCTCCGTGGAAAATTTCCAAGGTTAAGTGAAGCTAAGATAAAGGAAGGTGTCTTTGTTGGTCCTCAGATTCGTGAACTTCTTCGAGATGATGCATTTGACCACACTGCGTGGCAAGGAAAAGACGGCATGGAAAGCCTTCCAGTTAGTGGCAATAAATTTTCTCGAAACAACAAGGCAGACAACTACAGGTTGTTGGTGGAAAACCTCCTCAAGGCATACAAAAGCCTTGGTTGCAACATGTCACTAAAGATACATTTTTGCACTCTCATCTAGATTTTTTCCACCGAACTGCGGAGCAGTGAGCGACGAGCACGCGAGCGATTTCACCAGGACATTGCAACATTGTTGCAATCAGGGCAAATGGAGCCCATCAATGCTTGCAGACTATTGCTGACAGTGACAAGAGATGCTCCATTTAATGAATACAAGAGACAAGCCAAGAAGCGCCGAGTAGACACTGAATAGGACTAAACTATGTACATAATAGTTTTTTGCCTTTTGTTTCATAATACATTTTATTTATATAACCCTTTGCTGATTTTAAAGTGTTACATAAACAGGACAGGTGAAATATTATCATGTAAAGCAACCATAAACACATGAAAAGACCTAGGTTTACAATTTATGATTAAAACTCTACTATCTACACAATATACATAGACGTAAAATGTAAAAACTTAAATATCTTGGAAACAGTAGCCAATCAGTTGTTTTAATTGTCATATTTGAATTCAGCACATCAAAATACATAATAAATAGCACATTTTATCTCTGAAGCAGACGACTTCTAAAAATTGTAGACCAGTGTTATAAGTGCAGGGCACCGAAACACCTACAGTGGAGCACCCACAGGACAAACCATCTTAAAGAACATCAGTTACTGCACAAGGTGAGTAACTAACTGCATCTTTTGCTAATTTGTGTGTGTCTTTAGTCTCAGTAAAGACTGACAATAAAAAAAGTGCTAACAAAATCCATTCCAGTCTTCTTGTTCCATGTTGTGCTGCTTAAAGGCACAATGTTCTTTATAAAATAGGGAGTTGTACAGAGGATATGCTGCCTCTACATCAGCACAAGTGCTATTGTAGGTTTTTTGCTCTACAGGCTACAGTTTCTAAACTTCAATTCTGCATTGATCAAGAGGGTGTATGGATGTTTTATCCATGGTTGGCGTGTCTTTACTTACCTAAGCTGCAGCACCATTCAGCTGAGCAGAGTATTTTATAAAGAGAAAGGAATGGCAAATAGCATGAGACACACACATGAATTGTGCATGGAAAGGTAGGTGTAGTCCCCTTACTAAAGGTGCCTCTGACTTTTCTGGGAGATCCTGTGTGCTGCAATCTAGACCTAGAGACTACAACTCCCATGAGCCCTTGAGGAAACCAGGAAGAGAGGGTTTGTCCGGGCATGTTGAAAGAGGGTCTCAGGAGTCTGGGGCTCTCCATTTTGGGAGAGGGGAGCCAGACTGCTGTGGAAGAGCCTTATATCCAGCCCAAGAGCTGTTGTGTTGCAGCTACAGCCTGGGACTGAAAGTCTGCAGTGCTTGGATCTAGAAGGCTGCTGATTGCCTAGAGGGGAGAGACTCTGGCTGCACCTGTGGCTGAGGACTACTACACAAAAACCAGCACACAGAAGGAGGCTAGAACCTCCACTCCAGCTGCAGATCTTCAAGTGCACCCACACAAGCAAGTGTCTGGGACTCTGAGTCCAGAGGAGTGCACACTCTGGGGTGGGATAAATGGTGGCAGTGCAAATGCCAGCTAGATAAGTTCCTATTATTTCTGTGTACTTTGTTAATGTTATTCACTGTTAATCTGTTAAACCCTGTTTCTTTAAGTTAAGTAAAGGTATGTTCATTCTAATGTAATCAATTAGATGTATATTATTATAATTTGTAGTTGTTCTGGAGTTAGAGCCCCAGATTATTGCTGGAATAATTTTATTCCTGGAGGCTCCCAAGGCACACCATTAAGTGTGTACAGGGCCAGCCAGGTGGAGGCACCACCATTGTATATTCTTTATGAGCCAGGGACTGCAGGGGGTGTGGATAGGGAATCCCCAACTAAACAACATCACCACTGGGGTACTCAGGATCTCCTTTATGTTAAAACCATCAGGCACCCAGGCACATGAGAGTGTGACCTGCTCGACTAACCCGGGAGGAAAAAGGGGTTACATAGATATTGGATGAGAGGAGAAGTTGGGTCCTTATTAGTAAGGAATGGGAAAGAGATGCATGCCATTGGAAATCATGGGGTGAGACTCATAAGAACAGCCATACTGGGTCAGACCAACAGTTCATCCAGCCCAGTATCCTGTCTGCCGACAGTGGCGAATACCAGATGCCCCAGAGGGAGGGAACAGGAATCCTCACATGATCCCTCCCGTACCTACCTCCAGACAAACAGAGGCTAGGGACACCATTCCTACCCATCCTGGCTAATAGCCATTGATGGACCTAACCTCCATGAAGCTATCTAGCTCTTTTTGAACCCTGTTAAAGTCCTAGCCTTCACCACATCCTCTGGCAAGGAGTTCCACAGGTTGACTGTGCACTGAGTGAAGAAACTTCCTTTGTTTGTTTTAAACCTGCTGCCTATTTCATTTGGTGACCCCTAATTCTTATGTTATACAACTTTTCCTTATTCACTTTCTCCATACCTGTCAGATTTTATAGACCTCTATCATATCCCCTTAGTCTTCTTTTCTAAGATGAAAAGTCCAAGTCTTTTTAATCTCTCTTCATATGGGACCCATTCCAAACCCCTAATCATTTTTGTTGACCTTTTCTGAATCTTTTCCAATACAAATATATCTTTTGAGATGAGGCGACTACATCTGTATGTATTCAAGATGTGGGCATACCATGGCTTTATATAGAGGCAATAAGATATTCTCTGTCTTATCCTCTAGCCCTTTTTAATGATTCCTAACATTCTATTTGCTTTTTTGACTGCCTCTGCACACTGAGTGGATGTTTTCAGAGAACTATCCACAATGACTCCAAGAGCTCTCTTGAGTAGTTGTAGCTAAATTAGTCCCCATCATATTGTACATATAGTTGGGATTATTTTTTCCAATGTTCATTACTTTACATTTATCAACATTAAATTTCATTTGCCATTTTGTTGTCCAATCACTTAGTTTGGTCAAATCTTTTGAAGCTCTTCAGTCTGCTTTGGTCTTAACTATCTTGCCACCTCACTGTTTACCCCTTTCTAGATCACTTATAAATAAATTGAATAGGATTGGTCCCAGGACAGACCTTTGGGGACCCCGCTAGTTACCTCTCTCCACTCTGAAAACTTACTGCTCATTCTACCCTTTGTTTCCTGTCTTTTAACCAGTTATCAATCCATGAAAGGACCTTCCTTCTTATCCCATGATAACTTACTTTACTTAAGAGCCTTTGAGGGATCTTGTCAAAGGCTTTCTGGAAATCTAAGTACACTATATCCACTGGATCCCCTTGTCCACATGTATGTTGACCCTCAAAGAACTCTAGTAAGGCATGATTTCTTTTACAGAAACCACGTTGACTTCCCCAACAAATTATGTTCATCTATGTGTCTAACAATTTTATTCTTTACTATAGTTTCAACTAATTTGCCCAGTGCTGACATTAGACTCATCAGCACCGCGGATGTGTTTGAAGATTGGTCTATATTCACTTGTATGTGAGGTATGTCACACTAGCTCGTTAGTTCGAGCTAGGAGTAATGAGGGCAAAGCGAGTTGCAATGAGCGATTTAAATATCCCGGCTTCATTTGGGGCGCGCCATTTTTAAATGCCCTTAGTTCGAACTCGTGCCACAGGCTGCAGGCGGAGGTAGGTAGTTCAATTAAAGATCCTAATTCGAACTACCATTACCCTCGTGGAATGAGGAGTAATGGTAGTTCAATTAGGATCTTAATTGAAACTACCTACTCCGTGCCGCCTGTAGCCGCAGGCACGGGAGTTCGACTAAGGGGCATTTAAAAATGGCGGCGCTGAGAACATGTAAAATGAAGCCCGGGATATTTAAATCCCGGCTTCATTGCAACTCCGCTTGCCCTCATTACCCTACCTAGCTCGAACTAACGAGCCAGTGTAGACATACCCTGAGAGAATTGCTATTAGGAGTCTTGGGTGGGCTATGACAAATGTGGGCTGAACCTCAGACCCTAAAATCTTAAATTCTACTGCCGGAGCTGAAAGACCCAGGTCTGTTAGCACAGTGGTTGTCATCCATTGGCTTATGAGTTTGAATGTAAGTGGAAAGAGTGCCATAGACATAAAGAGAGAAGTCCTCAATGACAGGTAAAGGATGGACATCGTTGGGGTGGGAAGATATAAGCAGCAGGAAAGGACTTAACATGAGTAACAATTGTTCAGTTGCTGAGATTGTACTCATTGGTCAGCCTTAAAGCTGGGGAAATGTGTTCTTGGTGGTATGAAGTTGGTATGGGGAAAGCATAGAATCATAGAATACTAGGACTGAAGGGACCTCGAGAGGTCATCGAGTCCAGTCCTCTGCCCTCATGGCAGGACCAAATACTGTCTAGACCATCCCTGATAGACATTTAGCTAACCTACTCTTAAATATCTCCACAGATGGAGATTCCACAACCTCCTGGGCAATTTATTCCAGTGTTTGACTACCCTGACAGTTAGGAACTTTTTCCTAATGTCCAACCTAAACCTCCTTGCTGCAGTTTAAGCCCATTGCTTCTTGTTCTATCCTCAGAGGCCAAGATGAACAAGTTTTCTCCCTCCTCCTTATGACACCCTTTTAGATAATGGAAAACTGCTATCATGTCCCCTCAATCTTCTCTTTTCTAAACTAAACAAACCCAATTCTTTCAGCCTTCCTTCATAGGTCATGTTCTCTAGACCTTTAATCATTCTTGTTGCTCTTCTCTGTACCCTCTCAATTTCTCCACATCTTTCTTGAAATGCAGTGCCCAGAACTGGACACAGTACTCCAACTGAGGCCTAACCAGCGCAGAGTAAAGCGGAAGAATGACTTCTCGTGTCTTGTCTACAACACACCTGTTAATGCATCCCAGAATCATGTTTGCTTTTTTGTAACAGCATCACACTGCTGACTCATATTCAGCTTGTGGCCCCTATAACCCCTAGATCCTTTCTGCCGTACTCCTTCCTAGACAGTCGCTTCCCAGTCTGTATGTGAAACTGATTGTTCCTTCCTAAGTGGAGCACTTTGCATTTGTCTTATTAAACTTCATCCTGTTTGCCTCAGACCATTTCTCTAATTTGTCCAGATCATTTTGAATTATGACCCTATCCTCCAGATTAGTCGCAACCCTCCCAGCTTGTATCATCTGCAAACTTAAGCGTACTTTCTATGCCAATATCTAAATCAAACAAAGAAGTCATTAAGCATCTCTGCCATTTCCAAGTTTCCTGTTACTGTTTCTCCTCCTCACTGACCAGTGGGCCTAACCTGTCCTTGGTCTTCCTCTGCTTCTAATGTATTTATAAAAGTCTTGTTTCCCTTTATTCTCGTAGCTAGTTTGAGCTCATTTTGCGCCTTTGACTTTCTAATCTTGCCCTGCATTCCTGTGTTGTTTGCCTATATTCATCCTTTGTAATTTGTCCTAGTTTCCATTTTTATATGACTTCTTTTATGTTTAGATCATGCAAGATCTCGTATAAGCCAAGGTGGTCTTTGCCATATTTTCTATCTTTCTGACGCAGTGGAATAACTTGCTTTGGGCCTCTTAATAATGTCCCTTTGAAAACTGCCAACTCTCCTCAGTTGTTTTCCCCTCAGTCTTGATTCCCATGGGACCTTACCTATCAGCTCTCTGAGCTTGCAAAATCTGCCTTCCTGAAATCCATTGTCTCTATTTTGCTGTTCTCCTTCTACCCTTCCTTAGAATTGTGAACTCTATGATTTCATGATCACTTTCACCCAAGCTGCCTTCCACTTTCAAATTCTCAACCAGTTCCTCCCTATTTGTTAGGATCAAATCTAGAACAACTTCCCCCAGTAGCTTTTCAACCTTCTGAAATAAAAAGTTGTCTCAATGCAGTCCAAGAACTTATTGGATAGTCTGTGCCTGCTGTGTTATTTTCCCAACATATATCTGGATAGTTGAAGTCCCCCATCACCACCAAATCTTGGGCTTTGGATGATATTGTTAGTTGTTTAAAAAAGCCTCATCCACTTCTTCCACCTGGGTAGGTGGCCTGTAGTAGACTCTAGCATGACATCACCCTTGTTTTTAACCCCTTTTAGCTTCTTGAGACTCTCAACACTTCCGTCTCTATGTCCATCTCCACCTCACTCCAAGTGTGTGGAGATGGACATGCTCAGTGTCTAGAGAGTTAGAGTTAGAAAACTTTGGTGAAAGGCTCATTTGTTGGCAGCATAACAAAGCAATCAGTTTACACCATGGCTGTCTACACTTGCTCCTAGTTCGAGCAAAAAATGAGGAGTAATGTTAGTTCAAACCAAGGGGTTTGATTCGAACTAACATGTCGGAGGCAGCCTTCCTGGTTCGAATCAGCTGTTGGGCTGAATAACACGTGGGCGAGATTATGCTAATGAAGTGTGGGATATTTAAATCCTCCTTCATTAGCAGTTCGATCAGCTTCATTTGCATCCCTAGCTTGAACTGAGCAGTGTGACGTACCCTATGTGAGAATTGAAGCTAAGTGAAGACCTGAAATTTGGCTGAATTGATTGTAATACCTTACTGCACTAAAGCCTTAGCTATTTCAGCTCCTCAATCAGTTCTTGATACATATATACTATACAGGATACGCAGTCCACAAGGTAGCTTCTAAGATATTACCACAGGTTAAGATTCACAGACTGAAAGTAGAGAAATGTGTTCTGTTTTTTTAACAGCTGCTTTTCACTAAGGTATGTCTACAGTACAGAGAAGATCAGCTGCCACTATCTATCTTCCAGGGTTCAAATTAGTGGGTCTAGTGAAGACACTGTGAATTCAAAGTAGAGGGGCACTCCGGTCGATGCCGGTAGTCCTGCTTCCACGAGGAGTAAGGGAAGTCGAAGGGGAGTGTTCTCCTTTGACTTCCTGCAGTGTGGACAGCCCCAAAAGTCGAGTTAAGGTATTTCAACTTCAGCTACGCAATTAGCGTCAGCTATGTTATCTTAATTCAACCTGGTGTAGACATACCTAAGGGTGTGTCTGCATCCCTCTGTCGGCAGAGGGATGTAAATGAAGCACTTTGAAGAGGGCAACATTAAATATCCCATGCTTCATTTGCATAATCATAAATGGCGCTCTTCGAAAAAAAGTGCTTGGTGCTTCATTTCATCCCTTTGACAGAGGGATGTAAAAAACATTCAATCTTGATTTAAAATTATCATTGGTGCAGAGCCCACCATGACCTTGGTAAGTGGTTCCATTGGTTAATTACCCTCACTGTTAAAATGTGCACTCTGTTTCTACCAATTTCTGAAATTGTTTAGTTTCAACCTCTAGCCATTGGATCATGTTATATCTTTTGTCTATTCCTGTGACATTCCCCCTTCCAGAGTTCAGTCGGCATCTGAAAGAGCAAATGCATCACAATATCCCTCACCGTTTTAATGTGGGGCTAAATATGAGAGCAACAAAATGTGCAGTGTGTCTGGATACTGTGCACTTTGGGTCAAGCATCTAAATGTCTTGGTAAGAGCAGGGCATGTGAGTGAATGGAGAGCAACTGAATGGTAGAATGGAGGGTTAATGCTTCAAGTCATTCAGAATAGATTCCATGTCCTTGTTCAACGAGTATGGTTAGCTTTTCCAGCAGTCTTGATTATATTTTCTGGGTGTTGGTGAAAATAGATTGTTCTATCTGGGAAGACAGGTGACTGATTCCCTCTCCTAGCTATCATGTGGTTCTTTTGTGCACCTTGCCTTTCTAAAAAATAGCTGGGAATTGGGACAGTGTGTGAGACTACCAGGGAAAGTATATTGTTTTCTGGACCAGCACAGCCTGTGAGAATTAGAGAAATCACTGCAACTCCTTTCTCAGTCCAGGAGAGTATTTGATAACATATTTCACACCATCAGAGACTTTACCATCCAGTGCTTTCTCCCTGCCAAAAGATTGACAGCAGCTCATAAGACCCAAAAATAACTGGCGGTATACTAAACATTTGAAAATATCAGGTGGCTACTAGATTGAATGTGAGATAGTTGGAGAGAGAGGATCTCTGGGTGACAGGTTGGAAGCTGAATGGGCTGGGACATGTTTTCTGGTGTATGTTCTTATAAAGTTTTACTTTCTCAGAATGCCAGGTGATGTGTCACCCAAAGTGTTCAACATGCTTGCCAGCTATGTGTGGACTGCCTGCCGAATATGCCACACACCTTTCTGAAGCCTTCTGTTGGGACAAACTGAACTCTCAGGACTTCAGCTGAACGAGCCAAGCAGCAGTTTACATCTGGAAGGATGGATGAAGGTGCCAAGGTATAAACACGAGTCTGTGCCAGAGCAGGTGGTAGCACTTATGGAACTGTGCCATAAATTATCCCAGATCAGAGGAATTGCCTCATATGTGCCATTGCAATCTTGTGTTACAAGTGAAATTTATCTCAGGGTTTGCTCACCACTCTAATTCACAGAACCTTGATGGAAACTCTGATGTTCTTTTGTGCTTGCTGTGTTTTCAGCAATAAGCAGCGTGGACAGCAGAGCTGGGACAGGAAATTCATTGTCCTGGAAGGAACTAAAGTGCTAGTTTATGATGCTGAAGTAAGAGAAGGTAACTTGACACTTGCAACAAACAAGACTTGTCTTTTCTGTTTTTACATTATTCATTTTATTGAGTGGTCTAATGAATATGTTAACATTAGCTGTTTTGAACTGACATGTCTGTAATAAGACAGACTTGGTTTCCTCCCTTCAGGCTTTTTATTAGCCTTACATTCTTTAAAATTAGAAGTAACCTTGTGCTCCAGCTATGAAAAATCCAATGTTCTATCCACTTCCTTCCTCCAGTTCTTCATTATTTCCCCACTATTTTCTTGTTTCTTTGTCTTGTTCTCATTCATTTTCATGTCCCTTACCCTTCTCTCAAAAGCTGGACAGCGGCCTGTGGAAGAGTTTGAGCTGTGCCTTCCTGATGGAGATGTGACTGTTCACGGAGCTGTAGGAGCTGCTGAACTTACAAATACAGCAAAGACAGGTGAGACACAGTGCAGCTGAGGTAGAATGGTTTTCAACTGATCCACGAGTATGGCTTGGCATCCACCAGCAGTTAACTATGGTAGAACAGATCTCATTCTGCAGTTAACCTTTTAAACTGCTGTTCTGTAACATCCTAAATCTTTCTGAGACCTCTATTTCAATTAGATATGCCTTGTGAATAGTTCAGATATTTAGCGTTGGACCCACAAAGTTGGATTGCTTCTCTCCCGATGATTGAACTGTGAATGAGGTACTTGTTCATTCAAATAGAAGTAAACCTTAGAATGGCTTTATAAAGTTATTATAAAGCACTTTTAAATATAGTTATCATAGAACCATAGAGCTGGAAGAGACCTCAGAAGGTCATCAAGTCCAGCCCCTGCTCTAGGCAGGACCAATCCCAACTAAATCAACCCAGTCAGGGCTTGGTCAAGCTGAGACTTAAACACCTCCAGGGATGGAGACTCCACTACTTCCTAGGTAACCCATTCCAGTGCTTCACTACCCTCCTAGTGAAATAGGTTTTCCTAATATCCAACCTGGACCTCTCCCACCACAACTTGAGACCATTGCTCCTTGTTCTGCCATCTGTCACTACTGAGAACGGCCTCTCTCCATCCTCTTTGGAACCTCCCTTCAGGAAGTTGAAGGCTGCTATCAAATCCCCTCACTCTTCGCTTCTGCAGACTAAACAGACCCAACTCCCTCAGCCTCTCCTCGTAGGTCATATGCTCCAGCCCCTAATCATTTGGTTGCCCTCCGCTGGACCCTCTCCAATGCGTCCACATCCTTTTTTTGTAGTGGGGGCCCAGAACTGGACACAATACTCCAGGGCTGTGTCTACACACTGCCTTTTCGGAAAAGGGATGCAGATGAGAAATCGGAATTACAAATGAAGCGGGGATTTAAATTTTCCCGCTTCATTTGTATCAGCTGTGCGCTTTTTTCCGGCTCGGGCTTTGCGGAAAAAGCGCCAGTCTAGACGCAGATCTTTCAGAAAATAAAGCCTTTCTGAAAGGTCCCTTATTCCTGATTTTTAAGAGGAATAAAGGACCTTCGGAGGCTTTATTTCCGTCAGTCCGGGAATAATGGCATCTCTGGATCTGCTGGCAATGCTCCTCTTAATGCAACCTAATATGCCATTAGCCTTCTTGGCTACTACAAGGGCACACTGTTGACTCATATCCAGCTTCTCATCCTGTAACCCCCAGGTCCTTTTCTGCAGAACTACTACTTAACTGGTTGGTCCCCAGCTTGTAACTGTGCTTAGGATTCTTCCGTCCCAAGTGCAGGACTCTGCACTTGTCCTTGTTGAACTTCATCAGATTTCTTTTGGCCCAATCCTCCAATTTGTCTAAGTCACTCTGGACCCTATCTCTGCCCTCAAGCGTATCTACCTCTCCCCTAGCTTAGTGTCATCCATAAACTTGCTGAGGTGCAATCCATCCCCTCATCCAGGTCATTAATAAAGATATTGAACAAAACCGGTCCTAGAACCGAACCTTGGGGCACTCCGCTAGAAACCGACCGCCAACCTGAAATCGAGCCGTTGATCACTACCCGCTGGGCGGCCTTCTAGCCATCTTTCTATCCATCTTACTGTCCATTTATCAATCCACATTCCCTTAACTTGCTGGCAAGAATATTGTGGGAGACCGTATCAAAAGCCTTGCTAAAGTCAAGGTATATCACATCCACTGACTTTCCCATGTCCACAGAGCCAGTTACCTCATCATAGAAGCTAATCAGATTGGTCAGGCACGACTTGCCCTTTGTGAATCCATGCTGACTATTCCTAATCACTTTCCTCTCTTCCAAGTGCCTCAAAATGGATTCCTTAAGGATCCCTTCCATGATTTTCCAGGAACCGAGGTAAGACTGACGGCCTATAGTTCCCTGGATCGTCCTTCTTCCCTTTTTTGAAGATGGGCACTACATTTGCCTTTTTCAATCATCCGGGATTTCTCCCGATCTCACGACTTTTCAAGATAATGGCCAAAGGCTCCTCAATGACATTTGCCAACTCCTCAGTACCCTCGGATGCATTAAGTCCGGACCCATGGATTTGTGTACATTTAGCTTTTCTAAATAGTTCCTAACCTGTTCTTTACCCACCACGGGCTGTCCATCTTCATCCCATCTTGCGTCACTTAGCGCATTAGTCCGGGAGCCCACCTTGTCCGTGAATACAGAGGCAAAGAAAGCATTGAGTACTTCAGCTTTCCCACATCATCTGTCACCTCCTTCACATCCTTAGCCAGTCGCAATTCCATTTGCGCTTTCGCCTTCCTGATAACCCCGGCATTCTCAGGCTATACATTTAAACCCCTCCTGGTCATTTGTCCAAGTTTCCACTTTTTGTAAGCTTCCTTTTTGTGCTTAAGTTCACCAAGGATTTCCCCGTAAGCCAATCCGGTCTCCTACCATGTTTGCCTCTCTTGCTTGCGTCGGGATGGTTTCTTTCTGTGCCTTCAATAAGGCTTCTTTAAAATACTGCCAGCTGTCCTGGACTCCTTTCCCCTTCATGTTAGCATCCCAGGGATTCTGCCCATCAGATCTCTGAGAGTCAAAATCTGCTTTTTGAAGTCCAAGGTGTGTATTTACTACTCTCTTTTCTTCCTTTGGTCAGGATCCTGAAATCTACCATCTCATGATCACTGCTTCCCAGGTTGTCACCTACCTCCACTTCCCCTATTAGTTCCTCCTGTTTGTGAGCAGAAGGTCAAGCTGCACGGCCCCTGGTCGGATCCTTCAGCACTTGTGTCAAGAAGTTATCCCCAACATTCTCCAAAAACTTCCTGGATTGCCTGTGTACTGCTGTATTGGTTTCCCAACAGATGTCAGGGTGATTAAAGTCCCCACGAGAACCAGGGCCTGCGATCCGGAAGCTTCTCTCAGTTGTCGAAGAAAGCCTCATCTACCTCATCCACCTGATTCGGTGGCCTGTAGCAGACACCAACCACAACATCACTGCTGTTGTTTGCTCCTTTAAACTTAACCCATAGACTCTCAACAGGTTTTCTCCTCTTTATACTGGAGTTCAGAGCAATCATAGTGCTCTCTTGCATATAGTGCAACTCCTCCTCCTTTTCTCCCCTGCCTGTTCTTCCTGAACAGTCTATACCCTTCCATGACAGCGCTCCAGTCATGCGAGTCATCCCACCAAGTCTCTGTTATCCCAATTAAATCATATTTCTCGGACTGGGCCAGGGCCTCCAGTTCTTCCTGTTTGTTGCCCAGGCTTCTCGCATTAGTGTACAAACACCTCAGGTAACCAGTTGATCGCCCTATCTTCTCCATTGAAACAGGGTCCTCCTTTCTTGCTCGTTCCTCTCTGCATTTCTTCCCGGTATCCAACTTTCCCACTCCCCTCAGGGTTTTGGTCACCGTCCCCCGACGAACCTAGTTTAAAGCCCTCCTCACTAGGTTTGCAAGCCTGCCCGCAAGATGCTCCTTCCTCTCTTGGTTAGGTGGATCCCATCTCTTCCTAACAATCCTTGTGCCGGAACAGAGTCCATGGTCGAAGAAACCAAAGCCCTCTCTGCGACACCACCTGCGCAACCACGCATTTAGGTCCTCAATTCGACGATCCCTGCCCAGTCCTTTCCCTTCAACAGGAGGATGGCGAGAACACCACTTGCACTCTGAGTTCTTGGATCCTTCTTCCCAGTGCTACATAATCCGCAGTAACCCGCTCGAGGTCATTCTTGGCCTGTCGTTGGATTCCCACGTGGAGAAGCAGGAAGGGGTAGCGATCCAAGGTTTGATCAGTTTGGTAAGCCTCTCATATTCGAATTAGCTGTTAAATCTCATTCCAGGAGGAATAACAGCTAATTCGAGATTAGGGCTTTACTTCGAACTCCTGTTTCACTGCTGCGTGTAGACACGGGCAGTTATTCGGGCTAGTCAATTTCCAAAATGGCAACCACCGGGAACATGCTAATGAAGTGCGGGATATTTAAATCCGCGCTTCATTTGCAATTCTCGTCACTCTCATTAGCCTCCCTAGTTCGAACTAGGGGCTAGTGTAGACATATCCTTAGACTCTACTGATTATTTATATATGGAATTGAACTGACTTAAAGATCATATATCTTTTCGGAGTTAATATTATAGAGTACATAGTTCAGCTATCAATGGAAGAACATTACTGTGTCTTAATACAGGTTATTGAAAAAACATTTAAAAAAGAGACTGTCTTCTTGTGTTGCTTAAGCCCTGATCACATGCCCTGCTCTTACCAAGACAGACATGGAAGAGATCATGGAGAAGGTACGTCTACACTGCAAGCTAAAGTAAAGATATACAACTTGAGCTGCGTTAATTTTGTACCTGAAGTCGAAATATCTTATTTCAGCTTTTGGCGCTGTCTACACAGCAGGAAGTCAAAGGAAGAACACTCTTCCTTCGACTTCCTTACTCCTTGTGAAATGAGGGTTACCATGAGTCAGAGTAAAGCCCATTATTTTGAAATTACGCTTGCTGTGTAGATCGCACTCTGTTATTTCAAAATAAGTGTGCAGTGTAGACATAGCCTTAGTGACTTGCTTAGGGAAGCATACACTGTGGAATAGTGCAGAAATACTTATCAGGGATTGCTTCAGTCATCATAGGACTTTTTTTAAAAGGACCTTCTGTTGTAGCTGACATTTCTCTTCCTCTCTGAATAAAAGATGATAGTTAATCTTACTTAGACAGAAAGATGGAAACCATGCACAATGCTATCTTAAGCTTCAGTAGCTAGTCTGCAGTACCTGGAATGGAAAAGTCCATCTTTACTGATAGTATAAATTGTAGCAGTAAAAATCCTGTTATGGTGACATCCTTGCTGACAAAGATGAAGGATGCTAATTTAAGCCAAGTGAAATAGTTCCATGTGCTCAACCCAATTTTGTTCTATCTGTGCAACACCTTAGATGTGCCATATATACTAAAGGTGGAGTCTCATCCACACACCACATGCTGGCCTGGTAGGACGCTCTACTTACTAGCACCTACTTTCCTGATAAGCAGCACTGGGTCACTGCTTTGGAGTCAATAGTGGCAGGAGGGAGAGTTTCCAGGGAAAAAGCTGAGGCTGATGCTGTAAGTACAAATAGATTATCTCATAATAAAATATTCATGGAGGAACCATTTTGAAATATTTTTTCTTAGTATCGGATGTGCTGAGTTTGAAATGAATTAAACTAGTTAATATTATTTGTCATTAATGTCATGTAATAGGAATACTGTGAACCATGGTTTACAATGAGATTGATGCCTTCTTTCAGACCCAAAAGAGCAAATCTCAGAAAAAGGCTTATTTTTTTCTCCTCTTTGTGATTTGTTAGCTGTTTATTCCTGACAAAAATAGCAAGTGGTCTCACTACTGTTTCATTTAGAACAACCTGAAACTCTATAACACTTCCTGATACAGGAGATTGTGCTTTTGGCATCATATATTCAAATTTTGGTGTTAGACAATGGAAGTCTGACTAGCAGCAGTAGTCCAGGATATTAATTAGAACTCTCTTGACTTCCCAAATGTTACATTGATTGGCAGTCTCTCTTGGAAAGTTTCAATTTAGTTTTTCTAACCACTTTGTGAGGGGCTGACACACACCGGGATTTCTTAAATTCTATCACTTCTCAAAAGTTCCCCATTCAAGTAAGTGTTGGCATGAGTATGTTTCATGAAGGACTTCAGTGCCACTCTCTAATGAGCTAGTAAACCTTCTGCTAACCTCTGTATTACTAATAGATTGATGTAACTGTCTTAGAGACTTCCTTTCTGTTTGTGCTCAAATAGAGACATGCATGCTTTGTCTCAGTTTCATAATAGCTGTATCTTGGTATCTGCAGCTTATTCATTTTTGCCGATAGGATCCCAACAGGTTTGAGAGACATTTCATGTTGCTCAACTCTACTTTTCACTGCTGAATGTGTGCATCAGCAGATGGTTGCAATTCAGCTAGTGATACATTATTTAGTGTTAGTTACAATCCATGCAGCATGAGTCTAGAGGCAATAATGTGTGTTAAAGTTTTGAGATGTGATTGTACATGCTAGCTCTTCTGGATAAGGAAAATGCAGGTTGCTGTGAGTCAGTGCTAAACCTTGTCTAAGTGTTTGATTTGTGTTTGCCTAGTTAATCATACTGAATTTTCTTTTTGTCACTTACAGAAGCTGCTTGGAAATTCTCTGTTGAAGCTTGAGGGGAAGACCGTTTGGATATAAATTGCACAATGCCCTTCAGTGACCAGGTGATGACATTTGTGCACAACACTCAAACTGGTCACTGTATACCTTGCATGAATGGAGTACGTGTATCCAGACTTTTAAATAGGAATCTGTTGCCTTTTTGTACCTGGTGGTTAGATTCCATTTGCTATTGGCTGGTATTGTGCATGAGTTAAATTTAGTCTTGGAGCATTTCTGTGTTCTTCTTATACAGTGCTGACTATTCAATTTTTGTCTTTATAGGTTGTACTTGTTGGTACAGAGGAAGGTCTCTATGCCCTGAATGTGCTGAAAAATTCCTTAACATGCATTCCAGGACTGGGTGCTGTTTTCCAAATTCACCTTATAAAGGATCTGGATAAGCTGCTTATGATAGCAGGTATGATGGTAGGAAGATGGCAGCTTCTGGCTTTTGAGGAAGTTTTCCGATAAATGTTCTAGACTGTGAAGGTTAATGGGAAACTCTGTACAGCATGAAGTCAGTGGAACTTAGGTTCTGCTCTACTTTTTATGTATAGCTTTTCTGTGGTGCTTATCAGAGTATCATCTTAGAGTCTCATGTACACTAATGAATGAAGTAATGTTCACAGTATTCCTGCACATGCGCTCTGTTTTTACCTAAGTTTCTAAAGTTAGGGCTCTTAATCTATATTTAGCACCTAAATAAAAGCATTCCGATTATCAGAACCACCATAATGCTGGTTCAGTGCTGTCATAAACATTTTTTGATTCCCACACCTCTCCTGGACTACTCTGGTCTGTACAGGGAGAGGAGCCATTCTCTCATAGGCTCAGGCAGAGCCTATCAAGATCCTGTCCTGCTGTTTCTGAGGCATCCACAGTTTAGGAGGGAAGAGGACAATGGAACAGAGAGAGCAGCTCTCCTTTTCCTTCCCTCCCATGCAGCAGCAGAAATCTGCTGAGCACCAGAATCAGAGGAACAGCAGCTGCAGGGCGTGCCCCTGGCGTGCTAATGGAGTTGCTCTGGAGCAGGGGTGGGCAAAGGCCCTCCGTGGGCAGGATCTGGCCTGCCAAGCTGGTGGATCTGGCCCACAGCCACCCTGACGCTCCCTGCCCCTGGGCCAATCAGGGCTTGAGGTGGGAGTGCATGTGTGTCTCTAGCTACCGCGTGCTCCCCTGCCCCTGATTGGCTTGGGGGTGGAGGAGTGGCAGGGCAGCTGTGGGCCAGATCACCAGCTTGGCAGGCCAGATCAAGCCCCCGCAGAGGGCCCTTTGCCTACCCTGGGCTAGAGAGACATGCCGGCTGTTTTAATACCAGGGTGTCTCTAGCTGCTGCATGCTCTTGCGGGATGAGGAGACTTCACATGCTCTCCTGCCCCCAGGCCCTGATTGGCCTGGGGCAGGGAGAGTGTGCAAGGTCTCCTCCCACTAGGTGCCTAGAGGAACTGCCAGTTGTTTTAAAAACAGCTGGCATTTCTCTCTAGGGGTGAGAAGGGGAGGGGAAGATGTGTCTCTCTCTCTCCCACCCCAGGCCAATCGGGGTGGGGAGTACAAGAAGTCTACTGGCCCTGCCCCTTCTGCAGGGTGGCCCAGGGCTGCTTCAGAAATTTCTGAAGTGGCTCCCTTTTGAAAATTATTGCCCACCCCTGTTCTGGAGGCTGCCGGGAAGAGGTAGGTGCGTGACAGTCCAGGGTGGTGGTGTCTTTTATTGCCTCCCTGAAGTAATGGAGCTGATGCAGACACATAGCTTAAAATTGCAAGGCCTAACTCAGGAAGTACATTTTCAATTCTTAAGCAACAACATTATTCTTCGTTTTTAACAGTTGTCCTGAAAGGCCACAGGTTGGGCACCACTGTCCCAGGATCTGCATTACCATGACCCTCTAATGCTCTAAGGAGGCTCCCACAATGCTACCCTATGTAATATAACTAGCACTGCTTTCGTCTTCTGCTTTTATGTCCATCAGTATGCATGCTAATTTGGAGCAATATACTTTCCCAGTGGTGCTTAGCTCTTGGTCCTGCTCTTTGGGTACGTCTACACTGCAAGCTTCTTTTGGAATAAGCTTTTCTGGAAGAGATCTTCTGGAAAAGCTTATTTGAAAATAAACGTCTACACCATAAAAAGCGCAACAAAATAGCGATGTGCTATTTCGAAAGATAGTGTCCAATCTGTGTGGATGCTATATCTCACATTTAAGGCTACCTGGAACCAGTTCAGGCAGGTCATTAGGTCAGCAGTTGTTTCCAGAAGTGAGCTTAAAGGGACCCCGGACAGCCCTTTCTCAGCTTCTTCTGCTTGCTTGCCTACCTCTCTGAGGACAGCAAAGCATTTCCACTGCATGCTTTGGTTGCCCTGCTTCAGGACACCACAGCACTCCCTGCCACAGAGCCGGAGCTGCCTCTGGGCACGTGATGGCCCCATGCTGCAATTTGTGCAGGCTGCCCTCATGAGCTCGACTCCAAGCTGCTCATTGAGAACCTCTGCCTGTGTGCGGGGCGATATCCTTGCAACTGCACCCCACAGTGCAGTGACACTTCTGGCGGCTGGACACCAGTTCCAACTGGTGGGACTGGCTGGTGATGGAGTGGTGGGACAACCAGCAGTGGCTCCAAAACTGCCACATGAGGAAGGAGACATTCCTGGAGCTGTGTGCCTGGCTCGGCCCTGCCCTCCCAAGACAGGACATCCAGATGCAACCTGCCACCCCTCCTGGAGAAGTGGGTGCGTCATCGCGTCTGGTAGCTCTCCACACCGGACAGTTACCGATCCGTGGAAACCAGTTCGGTGTGGGGAAGTTGACCATCAGGGCCCTCATCATGCAGGTATAGCGCTCTCGGGCTGCAGTCCCTGGGCATGGTAGTACTGGAAATGGGGACCCCTAAGGAAAGGAGGGTTTGGGGTGCAGGGGTGGGGTAGGGTGGCAGGGGAGCCCGTACCTGGGCGTTCTGCAGTCCCACCCTCCCATAGCCTTACAGCAGGGGTGGGCTTCATAGGGCGTGCCTCCTGGGGTGCTTGTGGGGAGGATCTCCTGAGGGCTCAGACATCTTCGTAGGCTGGTCGGGAAGGCGCACGATGCCCCCGTCTTCTGCAACTCCAGCCTCTACTGGAAGCTGGAGACTGGCACTTTCTTCCCGAGCACAACATCAGGGTCAGGGACGTTGAGATGCCACTGTGCATTGTGCGGGATGCGGCCTACCCTAATGCCGTGGCTTATGAAGCCATACACTGGACACATGGACCCCACCAAGGACTGGTTCAATGGCCGCCTCTCCAGGGCCTGCATGCAGGGCGAATGCACCTTCAGGCGCTTTAAGGCGTGGTTCAGGTGCCCCTGAACCGCCTGGATGTGCAGGACCAGAACATCCCCAGCTGATATCTGCTGCTTGTGTGCTCCACAACATCATGAAGAGGAAGAGGAGGCCTTCCTTCTGGGGTGGGGGTAGAGGCTGGCCAGGAGGGACAGGCAGGGGCTCTTGGGAGGCTTGTGGCTGGGACATGGTGCCCAGACATCAGGCACTGTCAGCTGCACTGTGGCTGGAAGCTCTGAAGGCCTGCTTCCTGCCACAAGCCCTGTCCCCATGTCTGCAGCTTTAAGAGCTGCCGGGAACAAGAACTATAGAGTGTGGACGGAATGGCCAGCAGGGCACCTGTGGGATTTCCTGGAGGCCTCTTTTTCGACAAAACTCCACACATACACCGTCTTCCAAAAAAGCTTTTTCAGGAAAGGGGCTTAGTCCTCATGGAATGAGGTTTACCGCCATCAGAAAAAGCCGTCTGTTATTTTGACTTTGTTGAAATAATGCAATTGTAGTATTGTTTTTCCAGAATAACGCCATTATTCCAGAAAAACAGTGCAGTGTAGAGACACCCTTTGACTAAAAAGACTAGATAGCATAATGTAATATCTACACCTCCTGTATCATGTTTGTAGGGAATTAATAGTATACAGCAAATTTGTGAAGCTTTGTTAAGTTGCCCTAGCTTTTAAACAGTATTTAGAGTTTGTAGGAAAGCAAGTAATTGTAGACCAAAAATACACTCCATGTGATTTTGAAACGGTGATATTACTGAACCCTCAGGACTCCAACATGGGTCACAGTGATTCGTAACAGTAGCACCATGATGCTCCACTACAAACTTGTGTGGGCAGAAATGATAGAGCATCTTTCACTTGGAAAGGAAGAGCCTTCCTGGCTAATCTAGGTAGTGCCTTTGTGGGGCCACGTACTAATGTTGTTCAGCTAGAATTAGCAACTGTAACTATCAAGGAGACAGTGCTTGTTCTCCCGGTGTATTTATTACTCCTTTTAAAAGTCCTCTCTCACATGGCGTTATTTTTGCATATACAATGTTCTGTAGCTGTTACCACAGTAACAACCATAATGAAGCTGCTGCTTACGTAACACAATAGGCGCTTGCCACAAAGTGAAATTTACCGCTTGCTTGATTACCTAACATTGAAAAAGTGTAACTGTTTCTGTCCTCAGGAGAAGAGGGCTCTGTGTCTTGTTGATGTAAAGAAAGTGAAGCAGTCTCTAGCCCAGTCTCACCTCCCAGCCCAGCCGGATATCTCACCAAACATCTTTGAGGTTATTAAAGGATGTCACCTTTTTGCTGCTGGCAAGGTAGGATATAGCTCCTTTGTGCCCTGGGTTGTCCCTTAATTTATCTATGGCTTCTAAACACAATTAGACAGTAGAAGAGCTTCCCAGATTTAATCTTAATCAAATCATCTTTATTTCTTGTCTTAATTAGCACAGGTAGGAGCTACATTCTTGGATTTTGTATTTTTCTCCAAATTAGGGAGTAAAGGGAGAAGAGTGAGTGGAGTAGGGAAGGAACTTGAAGGGTACATAAGATCAGACAACCAATAAATAGATGATGGCATATGCTACCCTGGTACATGACAAGCTGAGATAAACCTAACAATTGACTGAAGAAGAGCTAGAAGAGCTTTGTGTGACTCTAAAGCTATTCTTTCACCAACAGAAGTTGATCTAATAAAAGTATTACCTCCTCTAACTAACTTGCGTGTCTGACTGTAGACATTTGCTCTCCATTTGTAGACTTTTATGATTAATGAATTTCTTATTCCTCTGTCTTTGCTCATGAATGCAGGATGATCCTTTCCAAGGTAGTAAATTTGCTCACACAGTTGTGTTATTCAACAATGTTCAGTGTGTTTGCCAGTTTCAATATGAAATACTTGGCCACTGCAGACGTTTTCAGCAGGAACTGATCATACAGATTACTCAGATCCTTGACAAGTTGAACATCGTTCATTTCAAAACACAGTTTAAGATGCAAGTTCAAAAGGTTACCCAGCTAACCTGCCTGGGTTAATTGGGTTCATGTTTTCTCTTAATAGAAACATCATTCCATTGAAAGCTTCTTGCTCTTTTAATAAACTTGCTTCAACTACAAAAGAAATCACAAGAAGCATTTTGGCTGTACACTGTCCTTAAGAGTGTGAAAAGGCTTTTCATTGTGTCACTCTTCTGCAGTTACACCACACTGACCTATTACAAATATTACTCACTCATTTTTGCCAGAATCTGGGTACCTTCCACCAATGAGAACTGCTTTGTGTGTTTAAAATATTTTCTATAGCTTCCATGTGAACTTCTGTATTGCTATTTTTAACCATATCTTTCACCTTCCCATAGGTTGAGAATGGACTCTGCATCTGTGCAGCCATGCCCAACAAAGTGGTTGTTTTGCGTTATAATGAGAGCCTCAGCAAATTCTGCATCAGGAAGGCAAGTTCATTGATTTCTCTCAGTTCACATATTTGTAACAAGCCAGTGTGAGACACCACTCTACTAAGCAACAAGTGTGTAAAAACCTATGTTGCTCAGACAGATTTTTTCTTTGATAGCTAAAATGGCAGTAAATTGTAACCTGCTTTGCGAATAGGGGCAGCAAACAGGGAGTTTTGAGGGAGTTCTCCAGGTAAAGGAGGAGCAAATATGGGACCCTTGAGGTAAGTGGCTGTCTGTAGTGTGTGTGTGTTTGGGGGTTACTTGCTGTGTGCTGCGCTTGTGTTTGTTTGGTTTGGGTTATTTGAAGGAGCGTGTGCTGTGGCCGGCAGTTGGAAGCTGTGACCTTCTAAAGGTTTGAAATCTAGAAGCCTCTGTTAATTGGCTGAGCCTTAGTCAGGGGCAGGGCTATCAGGAAGGCCAGGACTTTATAAAGCAGTGAGTCAGCGACCAGGGAGCTTTGTGAACAGGGGCAGCAAACAGGGAGTTTTGAGAGGGAGTGGGAAGGGGTACACTTGCCATTCTTTATAGTTCAGTTTGTTTTAATCAAAACTTCCTGATTTAACTAGAAACCCTTTCAATAACCTAGGAGGCTGTAGGAGAGAATGCAGGCAGAAGCCCAGCAGCAGAGTGGGGGCTATATTGTTTATTGCACTCAGTGTAGCATGTATGATTACCTGCCCTATGGGCAGGTGGCGTATGTGTGCATTTGGTGCAAGGAGCTCCTGGCCCTCAGAGACCGTACGGGCTTTGGAGGCGAGGGTGGCTGAACTGGAGGAGCTGAGGGGACAGAGGTAAGTAGATGAGGCTTTCCGGGACACTGTAGAATTGTCCCACCTCCAGTCAGACAGCCCCTGTGCTGTTAAGGAGGATGAAAGGCTCAGGAAGGAGAGCAGTCAACGGGAGCAGAGGAAACCTTCCCATAGTTGGGACCCTCCTTCCAGATGATGTTGGGGTATCCTCTCACACTGAGGTTACCTTTCTGGGAGAGGAACTCCAGTCATTAGGAAAAGGCAAGTGTTAGTAATGGGAGAGTCGATCATTAGAAACGTAGATAGCTGGGTTTATGACTGGGAGAACCGTATGGTGACTTGCCTGCCTGGTGCGAAGGTTGCAGATGTCTCGAGGCATCTAGATAGACTTATGTGTAGTGCTGGGAGGAGCCAGTGGTCATGGTACATGTAGGTACCAATGACATAGGAAGGAGTAGGAGAGAGGTTCTGGAGGCCAAATTTGGGCTGCTAGGAAAGAGACTGAAATCCAGGACCTTTAACAGGTGTGTTGTGAGCAAGACACGAGAAGTCATTCTTCTGTGCTACTCTGCGCTGGTTAGGCCTCAGTTGGAGTACTGTGTCCAGTTCTGGGCACCGCATTTCAAGAAAGATGTGGAGACATTGGAGAGGGTACAGAGAAGAGCAACAAGAATGATTAAAGGTCTAGAGAACATGACCTATGAAGGAAGGCTGAAAGAATTGGGTTTGTTTAGTTTAGAAAGAGAAGATTGAGGGGACATGATAGCAGTTTTCAGGTATCTAAAAGGGTGCCATAAGGAGGAGGGAGAAAACTTGTTCATCTTGGCCTCTGAGGATAGAACAAGAAGCAATGGGCTTAAAACTACAGCAAGGGAGGTTTAGGTTGGACATTAGGAAAAAGTTCCTAACTGTCAGGGTAGTCAAACACTGGAATAAATTGCCCAGGAGGTTGTGGAATCTCCATCTCTGGAGATATTTAAGAGTAGGTTAGATAAATGTCTATCAGGGATGGTCTAGATAGTATTTGGTCCTGCCATGAGGCAGGGGACTGGACTCAATAACCTCTCGAGGTCCCTTCCAGTCCTAGTATTCTATGATTCTACGATGTCTATGGTGGCATTCTCAGAAATGCTTCCAGTTCCACACGCAGGGCCAGGTAGGCAGGCAGAGCTTCAGAGTCTCAATGCGTGGATGAGATGATGGTGTAGGGAGGAGGGTTTAACTTTATAAGGAACTGGGAAACTTTTGGGATAGAGCCTATACAGGAAGGATGGGCTGCACCTAAATCAAAGTGGATCCAAACTGCTGTGGCACTTAACATTAAAAAGGTCAGAGCAGTTTTTAAACTAAGAGATGGGGAAAGCCAATTGATGCAGAGGCGCACATGGATCGGACAGAGACGGCTCTTAGAGGAGAGTCTATTGATAGAGATTCTCTAGGTTTTAGTCAGGAGGAGAGGATGGAAGAGGATAAAGTATGGGCCAGATCAGACGAAAAACATTCACATAAAAAGAATCTGACATATGAGAAAAGGGCAGACAAATAAACAGGGACAAGTTTTAAAGTGCTTTTACACAAATGCTAGAAGTCTAAAAAATAAGATGGGTGAACTAGCGTGCCTCATGTTAAAGGAGGATACTGATATAACAGGCATCACAAGAAACCTGGTGGCATGAGGACAATCAATGGGACACAATCATTCCGGGTACAAAATATATCGGAAGGACAGAACAGGTCGTGCGGGTGGGGAGTGGCACTATATGTGAAAGAAAATTTAGAATCAAATGAAGTAAAAATCTTAAATGAATCAACATGTTCCACAGAATCGCTATGGATAGTAATTCCCTGCTCTAATAAGAATATAACAGTAGGGATCTATTATCGACCACCTGACCAGGATAGTAATAGTGACTATGAAATGCTAAGGGAGATTAGAGAGGCCATCAAAATAAAAACTCAATAATAGTGGGTACATGTCACCTCAGGACGAGATTCAGAGACAAAATTTCTTAATACCTTAAACGACTGCTTCTTGGAGCAGCTGGTACAGGAACCCACAAGGAGAGGCAATTCTCGATTTAGTTCTGAGTGGAGCACAGGATCTGGTCCAAGGTAACTATAACAGGACCGCTTGGAAATAGTGACCATAATATAATAACTTTTAACATTCCTTTGGTGGGAAGAACACCTCAGCAGCCCAACACTATGGCATTTAATTTCAAAAAGGTGAAATATGCAAACATGAGGAGGTTAGTTAAACAGAAATTAAAGGTACAGTGACTAAAGTAAAATCCTGCAAGCTGCATGGACACTTTTCAAAGACACCATAATAGAGGCCCAACTTAAATGTATACCCCAAATTAAAAGCACAATAAAAGAACTAAAAAGAGCCACCGTGGCTTAACAACCATGTAAAAGAATCAGTGAGAGATAAAGACATCTTTTAAAAAGTGGAAGTCAAATCCTAGTGAGGAAAATAGAAAGGAGCATAAACACTGCCAAATTTAAGTGTAAAAATGTAATAAGAAAAGCCAAAAGGAGTTTGAAGACCAGCTAGCCAAAAACTCAAAAGGTAATAACAAAATGTTTTTAAGTACATCAGAAGCAGGAAGCCTGCTAAACAGCCAGTGGGGCCCCTGGGCGATCGAGATACAAAGGAGCACTTAAAGGATAAAGTCATTGTGGAGAAACTAAATGAATTCTTTGCTTCAGTCTTCATGGCTGAGGATGTTAGGGACATTCCCAAACCTGATCCGTCCTTTGTAGGTGACAAATCTGAGGACTTGTCACAGATTGAAGTGTCATTAGAGGAGGTTTTGGAATTAATTGATCAACTTAACAGTAACAAGTCACCAGGACCAGATGGCATTCACCCAAGAATTCTAAAAGAACTCAAATGTGAAATTGCGGAACTATTAACTATGGCTTGTAACCTATCCTTTAAATCAGCTTCTGTACCCAATGACTGGAAGGTAGCTAATGCCAATATTTAAAAAGGGCTCTAGAGGCGATCCTGGCAATTACAGACCGGTAAGTCTAACGTCAGTACCGGGAAATGAGTTGAAACAATAGTAAAGAATAAAATTGTCAGACACGTGAAGAACATAATTTGTTGGGCAAAAGTCAACATGGTTTCTGGAAATCATGTCTTACTAATCTATTAGAGTTCTTTGAAGGAAAGGTTATTTACTTGTTCCCATAATATAAGTTCTTCTTCGGATAGTGTCCCCGTGGGTGCTCCACTCTAGGTGTCGAGGTCTTCCCGGCACCGCAGGTTGAGACTCGTCAGCCGTGGTTCAGCCGGACCGTGCATGCACGGTGGCGGCGTGTGCTCTTGCACCGTTTGTGAGTCTGAGCGTCCGGCTCCCCGCCAGTTCCTCCTAACTGCTCACGATCGCAGGCGAAAGCAAACCCTTCTCCTCAGTCTGACTGGAAAAACCTGTAAAAGTTGTAGATAGTTACCCAAAAGTTCGTAGTTAGTGATAGTTTTAGTCAGTAATTTACATTTCATCTCTTCTAGTTCTTGTTTGAAAAAAATTCTCTCAGATTTGCTTATACATATATCCCTTTTACCTAATCAGTATATAGATATAGTCATTTACTGAACTCTTAGTTTATTTAAAAATCTCAACATGCCGGGGTCTCCAGTTTCAAGAAATGCGCGGCATGCCGCGACACAATGCCAGCATCGAGCGGACACTCAACCTGCATAAAGTGCTTGGGCGAGGTCATATCCCTCAGAAATGCGTGCACTGTACTAAGCTGATGGTCGGGCCAGCGCGACCACGAGATGCGACTTAAAATGCTCTTATTCAGTAAGGCGTTGCAGCCTACTGAAACCAAGCTGCCCAGACCGCCAACATCCGCAGGAGCACCATCGGGCAAGAAGTCACCCCCGACACTCATCCTCCTCTCGGAGAAGTTTGGGTGATAAGCCTGGATACCTCAGGATCAACCTGTAGTCCAACATGCTGAAAGGCAGAAGACAAGCCGCAGCATGTCAGAGTCGAGTCCGACCCTTCATAGGGAATCAGCTCTGGCACCAGCCACAGTTACAAGGCCTGACTCTGGCCTGGCACCGACAAAACAAAAGCCAGTGGCACCAACCACTAAGGCACCGCCGGCGCCGGTCTCGCACCGGCGCCCGCAGTCACAGCAGCACCGAGCCCGGCGGCACCGGGTGTTACGGCACCATCCTCGGCACCGTCCCGGTGGCTCATCTACAGCGAGCTCGGCACCGATCGTCACGACGGCGCCGAGCACAATGGCACTGGGCTCACTTGAGTTATCGGCACTGCACACAACGGCGCCACCCCTACTTGCATCGTCGGCACGGTACAGCATGCACCGCAGCCTGGCGGACATCCTTCCCGGTGCTGGGAAAGCCAAACACAAATCCAGAAGGATAATAACGCCTTCTCCAAGCCTGGAACCGGCTGTCTTCTCCCCACAACCACGGTCAGCCAGCCTCTGTTTTCTCAGTGCCACTACAGCATGAAAGCTGCACCACGTTTACTACCCAACAACACAGACATTCCCCACGGTATTCACCATCGCCACAACATACCACGGGCACTCACATTCCCATCGTACGCAACAGGCAGATCTCAATCTCCTAGGTCACCCACATAATCTTCGTGCTCCAGATACTACTACGGGGCTAGAAGGAGGTGCTCGGGACTATTCCCCAAGAGGGTATTACCATGACCGATACCATCGACATCGAGACTACCACTACCAGCACCGCTGTTCTTCGCCACTCTTCTTCGAGGTCTCCGCACTACCGATGGCAGTCACATAGCCGTGTCAAGTTATCAACACCTCCTCAACCCCTACAAGACCACCTACACCTTCCAGAGATGTTCCTCTGCCAGCATGACAACCAGACCCAGTAGAACCACTGGCATCTGAGCATACACAGTCCCAAGTGCAGTCTCCGACTGACCAATCTTCTTCCTCACCGGACGATGCAATTTTCCTGGTGACTCTTCTCCCACAGATGACATCCATCAATTCCATGACCTCTTTAAGAGAGTAGCAGAGTCGCAAGAAGTGCAACTGAGTGAGGTTCAGCAGAAACAACACCGCCTCCTGAAAAATCTTCAACCATCAAAAATCCAAAATGGCATTACCATTAGATGACACAATTCTAGAAATCACAAATGAGATTTGGCAGACACCAGCTTCCTTTCAGGCCACACATAAGAGAGCGGACAAGATATATTTTGTTCCCTTGAAAGGGATGGAATTTTTATTCACACACCTACAACCTAATTCTTTGGTTGTTGGTGCAGCTCAACAAAGAGCCAAGATGCCGCAATATAGAAACGCAGCTTCCGATAAAGAGGCTAAACGGTTAGACCTCTTCAGAAGGAAGGTTTATTCGTCCACCACATTAACCCTGAGGATGGTGAACTATGCTGCCCTCCTCTCTAATCACAACTTTGATAATTATACAAAGTTAGTGACACTTTTGACACTTACCTGAGGATAAGCGGCAGACTTTGAAATCAGTAGTCCAAGAGGGCTACACGGCCTCAAGGGCAACCTTACAAATTTCCCTGGACATTGCGGACACAGCGGCTCATACCACAGCAACATCTGTGGTAATGCGAAGATAAATCTTGGCTCCAGTTGGCTTCAGTGCCTAAGGAACTGCAGGCCAAAGTAGAGGACTTGCCCTTCGACAGGCAGAGTCTTTTGCTGAAAGGACTGATCAAGTTCTCCACTCAGGCAAGGACTCGAGGACGACCTTGAGAACTTTAGGCATGTACACGCCACCGTACGCGCAAGCGTTACACGCCATACTACAAGCAGAGGCCTTTCTCATACTCCGCACCCAGATACGGGCAGTATGACCACAACAGCGCAGTAAACCACGCCAACAGAAACGCTGCCCTCAGATGATTAGGACATCCAATCCCCAAAATAACAGGCAGACAGTATGACGGTCTGGTTGAGGGACTGCAGACCATTCCCCTGACATGTCACCCGGAATCACAGAAGTTATTTCACCATCGCCTAAGACTGTACCAACTCAGGTGGGTTTGCCATCACCACCGACTGTTGGGTCAGGGAGCTAATAACATCCAGCTACACATACCACTTCTTTCTCTCCTCCTACCTCCCCCATCCCGTCCCTCTTCAGGGACCCATCTCACGACCCGCAGGAGGTTCTGTGCCTTATAAAGATTGGGGCAGTGGAGAGAGTGCCCGAACAATTTCAGGGCAAAGGATTTTATTCTCGATATTTCCTCACCAAGAAAAAATCAGGAGGGTGGCGGCTTATACTGGACCTTGAAGCTCAACTGGTTTCTGCAGAAGCACAAGTTCAAGATGGTGACATTAGCTTCTATCTTCCAGCACTGAACACGGAGATTGGTTCACATCCCTCGATTTACAGGACGCTTATTTCCATGTGACAATACATCCAGCACACAGACGCTTCCTCAGGTTCATCATAGGCACACAGCATTTTTCCATACAGAGTCCTTCCATTTGGCCTATCGTCAGCACCCAGGGTCTTTTCAAAAACATTATCAGTGGGCGCCACGTACCTACACCGCCAGGGTATCATGATATTTCCATACCTGGCTGATTGCCTAATTAAGGCACATACGTACGATCATACACTTGGCCACCGAAATCACAAGAAAGTTATTTTCAGCTCTGGGTCTTGTAGTCAATATCCCGAAGTCCTCATTCATACCACAAAGGTCCCTCAAGTTCATTGGGGCACGATTAGATTCTACAACAGCCAGGGCCTATCTTCCTCTGGAAAGATTCCACAAAATATAGAACCTCGTGCATACGCTTTCCATCAGTCCCAAGGTGCCAATACTTACCTGTCTGCAACTCATGGGGCACATGGCGGCCACGACTTACGTGGTGCAACACACAAGGCTACACCTCAGATGCCTCCAGCATTGGGTAGCTTCAATCTATCGCCCAGGCAACCAGGATGTACACAGGCCAGTAACGGTACCCCTATAGTGCGACAATCCCTGACATGGTGGACTTCTCCTACCAACATGCTCTCAGGTGTTCACTTCCACCGCCCACAACCCACTATACAGATGACGGCGGATGCGTCTCTTCTAGGTTGGGGAGCCTACTGCGTGAGATCACGCTCAAGGGCAATGGAATGCACAGGAGGCTCTTCAACATATCAATTTTCTGGAGCTCAGGGCAGTATTCAATGCATGCAAAATATTCCTACCAAAAATTCGCAGCCACATTGTTCAAGTCCTCACCGACAACACTACCACGGTTTATTATATCAACCGCCAGGGCGGAGCCAGGTCCAAGTCCTCTGCGCAGAAGCCACAAGACTATGGAACTGGTGTATACTCTATGGAGTCAACATCATCGGCACATACCTGCCAGGCAAGGACAATACCATTGCCGACACCCTCAGCAGTCACTTTTTCCCTCAGCACGAGTGGGAACTCAACCCAGGTGTAACCCATTTCTTCTTTCAATGATGGGGGTACCCCAGTATAGATCTATTCGTGACACATCTCAATTCAAAGTGCCTGAAATACTGCTCCAGAGCAAGACTGGGCCCAAAATCCCTTGGACGCATTTCTCCTAGATTGGAGCCATCACCTACTCTATGCCTTTCACCAATTCCACTTCTTCCAAAAGTACTGGAGAAGATAGCCAAGACAGAGCCACAGTCATACTTCTAGCCCCGTTCTGGCCCAGACAGACGTGGCTTCCCCTTCTCCTCCAAATGTCTCTCCAACCTCCATATCACTTGCCAAAAACGACCCGACCTTCTGACGCAACGAGGACTGTCCATGATACACCCTCAAATCGATCGACTACACCTCACAGCGTGGCTCCTAGCTGGTTCCACCAAGCAGAAATCACCTGTTCTCAAGAGGTGAAACATGTACTAATGCATAGTAGACACAATTCCACACAAGCAACTTACCTTTATAAGTGGCGTCGATTTCACTCTTGGTGTGCTGCCAATAGTCTCGATGTGCTGTCCATCCCGATCCATCGTATCCTGGACTATGTACTGCATTTACAGCATTCAGGACTGGGGCTCCCGTCCATCAGAGTTCATCTATCGCGATCTCTGCATTCAAACAACCCATTGAAGGTTTTTCAGTATTTGCTCATCCCATGACCAAACGGGTTTTAAAAGGCCTAGCGAATTTATACCCTCCACAGAAAGCCCCCAGTACTATGGAATTTGGAGCTGGTCTTAGACACTCTTACATATCCATCGTTCGAACCTCTAGCCACCTGTGATGCCGCTACGCTCACGATGAAAGTAGTCTTCCTCTTAGCTATTACATCGGCTCGACGGGTGGGTGAGCTGGCTGCTCTCTCGGCCATTCCACCCTACACTCTGTTTACCAACCAGGAGTAATACTTCGATCCCATCCTAACTTCTTACCGAAAGTGAACTCGAATTCCATATCAACGAGCCCATGATACTCCCAACATTCTATCCTAAACCACATGCCTCTAGCCATGAAGCCCGATTGCATACCTTAGACATCCGTAGAGCCTTGTCTTTTTACCTTGAGAGAACGCACTTTCCGACAGTCGCAGTGTCTGCTACTATGCACAGATGAACGAACCAAGGGCCAACCCTTGACATCACAGCGTATTTCTAAGTTAATTGTAAAATGTATCGCAAGATGCAGTTCAATATGTAACAAACCAATACCTACCTCAATGAATGCTCATTCCACTAGAGCGACGTCCACTTGATGGCTTTCCTCAAAGGTGTCCCATTGCAAGACATTTGCTGCACGGCAACCTGGTCCTCGGACATAACGTTTGCAAAACATTATGCTATCAATGCTATCGTTCGAGACTCAGCACTGGCCTCAGCAGTGCTCTCCACAGCAATGAGATCTTAAGTCTGATCCCACCTCCAGAGACCAGGCTACTGCTCTGTACTCACCTAGAGTGGTGCACCCACGGGGACAATACCCGAAGAAGAAGAGGAAGTTACTCACCTTGTGCAGTAATGACGGTTCTTCGAGGTGTGTGTCCCTGTGGGTGCTCCACAACCCGCCCGCCTCCCTCTTCAGAGTTTCTTCTTTATGTCTTTCAGGAGTGACCGATTAGGAGGAACTGGCGGGAGCCAGACTGCGCGTGGACTCACAAATGGCGCGAAGAGCACACGCCACCACCGCACATGTGCGGTCCAGCTGAACCACAGCTGACGAGTCTGCGACCTGTGGCGCCGGGACGAGCCCGACACCTAGAGTGGAGCACCCATGGGGAGACACACTGAAGAACCGTTGTTACTGCACAAGGTGAGTAACTTCCTCAACTAGGGGCCACCAAATAAAACTAATGGGCAGCAGGTTTAAAACAAATAAAAGGAAGTTCTTCTTCACACAGCACATAGTCAATCTGTGGAACTCCTTGCCTGAGGAGGTTGTGAAGGCTAGGACTATAACAGGGTTTAAAAGAGAACTAGATAAATTCATGGAGGTTAAGTCCATAAATGGCTATTAGCCAGAATGGGTAAGGAATGGTGTCCCTAGCCTCTGTTTGTCAGAGGGTGGAGATGGATGGCAGGAGAGAGATCACTTGATCATTACCTGTTCAATTTACTCCCTCTGGGACACCTGGCACTGGCCACTGTCAGCAGACAGTGTACTGGGCTGGATGGACCTTTGGTCTGACCCAGTATGGCCATTCTTATGTTCTTATGGTCCAGCTAAAATCAGAGCTAGCAATTTTGGGTATGTCTACAATGGAATAAAACCCACAGCTAGCCTGTGCCAGCTGGCTCAGGCTAAGGGGCTATTTAATTGTGCTGTAGGCATTCAGGCTAGATCTAGGGCCCAATAAGGTGGGAAGGTCCCAAGCTCAAGATGCAACCCAGAGCAAATGTCTGCAGTGCAGTAAACAGCCTCATAGCTTGAGCATGGGTCAGCCCTGGGCATCTAATTGCACTTCCTGTAACAAGAGTCAGAAGGTATGGAGAGCAGTGGAGCAGAACTGTAGTTTATTGCTGTTGGCCTAGCAGTAATTATGTCCTTGCTCACTCATCCAAAGCATGTTTTCCTGTAATAATTTAGGAATGTTCCTTGGGTCCCTTAGGGTGACCATGTGAAATGCTAAGTGAATGGCCTCAGTTCTTAACAGTGCTAATTAAATAACTTTAAGAAGCAATGAATACTCTTAATTCTCTTACTGTACCACTGAAAATACCTGCTGTACTAAATGGTAATTAACCAATTATGTCAAAGTTACATCCTCTCTTCTCCTATACTAGTTCTGAGAGCCATCAGAGCAAAGCAGTAAAACTGTTCTGTGAATGTGTTAGTAGGATCTTATCATTGGGTGCTCTCACACACAAGATTGGATTTCTTTTAATTAATATGCCCATTGGATCAATGCATGCTTGATGTGTGAGGATATTGTAGCCTGAGAAGGAATTGTAGTGAAATTTAGGTGGGTAAGGCTCACCAAGCTGCTCAGAGATTCTAAGTTCGTCCTCTCTATCCCAGGTTATAAGTGGGTGGAACCGTAAGATTCCCCCTTGTGAGGGTCTGCAGGCACCGATTGACAGTCACACTTCAAATCTGGAAATGCAATCAAAATAAGTTTTATTGCCACTGGAATAACTTACAAACAGTACAAAAAATATGGCACTGAGCACACTGATTTTGTTAATGCCATCTACAGAAGAAATTAAATTAATCTAACTAGACTTATTTCAGTATACAGATCTTAATTACCTAACAGCATTTCATACTCACAGGCTGGCTCTAGACTGGCAAGCTGTGTCTAGACACACAAAAACTTGCCAGCTGTCTACACTGGCCGCTTGAATTTGCGCAAAAGCACTGACGTTCTAATGTAAGAAATCAGTGCTTCTTGCACAGATACTTTGACTCTCCCGTTCGGGCAAAAGTCCTTTTGCGCAAAAGCTTTTGAGCAAACGGGCCAGTGTAGACAGGCAGCTAAGACTTTTGCGCAAAAGCAGGCTACACGGAAAAAAACCCTTTAGATGCATGGAGACCCCGTAGCTACCCTGGACTTCCTGGTAACCTGAGCTCCTTAAAGCAGATGCAAGGCTGCTGAGCTCACACGGCAGGAGATCAGCACGGACCTCTAGCCAGAGGTCTGCCACGTGGCCCCCTGCCGTGCTCAGCAGCCACCCCGCAGCAGGATGGCAGCTCCGGGCGATCAGCCACCCGCACCCCAGCGCAGGAGGCCCCAGGGGCCGAAAGACGGGCCCATCCTGGTCCTCAGGGAGCTGGACAGCCTGCTGGACCTGTGGCAGGAGGAGGAGGACCTCCATGACACCCACTCCCGGCGCCGCAACGCCGAGATCTTCACCCGCATGGCCCAGGCACTCGCTCAGCAGGGACATCCAGCCCGGACCCTCGAGCAAGTCTGGGCTAAGGTGAAGGAGCTGCGCCTGGGCTACATGCGGGCCAGCGAGGGCCAGGGGCAGGAGCCGACACCTGCCCCCCACTACGACCGGCTCCACACCATCCTGGGCCAGCCAGCCCCCGCAAGCCCCGGAGGTCCCGTCAACAGCAGCGTGCGCCCCCATCACCAGGACCACCGAGGCGGGAAGGAGACAGCAGTGCGTCGGAGGATGAGGCCAGCACTGTCACCCAGCAGGCCCCCTCCGGCAGCCCCGACGTCTCGCATCCTCGGAGGCCGGGAAGGATCCACCGGTGAGTGTTACACTTTGCACTCACAAGGGCGGGAGCCAGGCGCCAGGAGGGGAGGGGGAGCATGTCACTCAGGCCACGTGAGCTGCACGCTGTGTAGCATTAGGTCAGTAAGCAGCACGTGCAACCACGTGCAGCCTGGTGGCAGGCAGGCAGCTCCAGGGCACGCCTGGGACCGTGCTGCTCACACACATTCGGCGGGACCAGGGGAAGGGTGGATGCCGGCTGGAACCAGCCAGGGCCCCAGGGACTCAGGCCAGAGCCCGCACCTCCGCAAGGGTGCAGCACACAGAACGGCACACTGTCCCCATGCCTGGCTGTGAGGCACAGCCAGCTGCTCCTGGGTAAACCGCAGCGTCACAGCCCTGTGAACGTGGCCCCCACTGAGCCCCTCGCCTGCTCCCGGTGCCTTGGCTGGCTCCCCGAGGGAAGTCCCCACTGCGGCCACACACGTCCCTGGGCTACGTGTGTGAGGGATAGTGGGAGGGAGAAGGGGAGCGCTCGGGCCGCCCCTAGGCCGCCTGAGTTTTGCTGCAAGGATGGGACACTCCCCAGTCACTCTCCTGGTTCCGTCCAGGAGATATCCCACGCGATGGGGATCTGAGAGCCCAGACCACGTCTGCCAGATGTGCTCCCAGGCACTGTGTGGGGATTCATCTCGCTCCCTGTCAAACACCAGTGATTAGCCCAAAGCCTCACAGCCTCCACCGGCAGGGAGTTCCACAGGTTAACGCAACACAAGCGCCCTCCCACCCTCCACGGGGCCAGGTTACAATACATGGAGGAGGACCCTACTCCAGGGGCGGTCCTCCTTGCAAACATACAACACGGGGGCGGGGGGGAACCGAGTGGGCCCAAGCCACACTACTGTGGTGTCACCTGGGCTCGGGGTGGAGGGCATGAGGTGTGGGGACAGTGGCAGGGCTGCCTGACTGACCCATCCTTTCTTCTCTTCCCTGCAGCGGGACCAAGCACAAGCCGGGGACCCTCCAGTCCGGCAGCAGCGGCACCCCCAGCTGCCCAACCACCGAGGCAGAGGGTCCGCCACGGGACCAGCTCCTTCGGCGCCATGTGGAGTCCGTCGAGCGCATTGAGGCTGCGACAGGCAACGCGTCGAGGGGGACCTGCAGTGGCGCCAGGAGGCCTGGGCCGCCTTCCAGGCCCAGTGTGTCTGCATAGCGGATTCGATCGCCACCCTCACTGCCCACATAGCCCATGCCATCCATTATGGCATGGCCTTACCCTATGCCCCCGCCACCCCTCCTGCCCCTGCAATGCCCCCTCCTGCCGTTCCTGCAATGGCCCCTCCTGCCCACCTCCCCGTGCAGCCTGCCCCGATGTGGCCTGCCCCCATGTCCAGGTCCACCCCCGCAGGGGAGCTCGCAGGGGCCACCCTCCCAGGAGTAGCCCTCCTCCCAGTTGAAGGTCCTCCTCTCCCCTTGTAAATAAAAACATAAGTTTTTCAGTTGACAACAAAACTGTGTTGGTTATTGTGTTACTCGAGGTAACTGTAATAAATGATTTGAGATGCCCAATTAGCCAACTAAATTTAAGAGGATTACAAAATGCGGACACCAAATTCTGTATCTATCACCGGTCATTCCTTTAAGTGGTCATTGGTTTGTGGTGCATAAATAAATACTGACACTTTTAAGTAAAATTTAAACCACAACTATATTAACATAGATAACAAACAAGCAAGAAAGGTTAAAAACGCACACAAAAGAATATGTACATAGTCTAGATGCAGGGACGATTGTAGTGTTGCTGGCAACCTCAATCCTTTGGTCCTTCCGGGCCTCGGGAGAGGAACAGCCAGGAGATCCCTCGAAGACGACTGGAATCGGGCACGCTGACTTGAGCCTTCCGCACGAACCACGAATCCTCTTCCTGTTCTTCGGGACAGCTCGGACAGGCGATGGTGGCCTAAACCTAGCCTAAACTAAAAGAAAAACCCTAACGTCCGGCGCACCCGGACGAACATTCACGATGACGGCCGATGTGCATGGAACCAACGCTTTACAATTGGGGAGGTAAGGGGAGAGGGGAAGGGTAGGGGATGGGAGGGAGTTGTATGGGGAGACCGAGGCGACCCTACTATGGGGCTTGTGCGAACATGTCCCGTCAGGGCCTCTCGGATGCGCACCCCATCCTGGTGTGCCTGGCGGCTGGCAGCTGTGTGGGGCTGTTCAAGCGTCTGTGCCTCGGCTGCCATCCATGCGGGAGGAAGGCCTCCCCACTGCGCTCCACAATGTTGTGGAGCACGCAGCACGCGGCCAGTACCTCTGTTGCATGCCGCTCACCCATCTCGAGACGAGTGAGCAAACAACGGAAGCGGGCTTTAAGCGGCCAAGGCGCAGCTCCACTTGATTCGGGCCCGGTTGAGGCGGTCGTTGAACCGGGCCCGGTTCTGGTCCAGCGCCCGTGTAGGGCCGCATTAGCCAGGGCAGCAGGGGTAGGCCGCATCCCCAATGACGCAGATGGGCATAGTGCATCCCCGACAGTCAACTCCCGCTGGGGAAGTAGGTGTCCACCTCCAGCCTGCGAAACAGTCCAGAGTTGCGCAGGATGCGGGCGTCGTGTGCCCTGCCGGACCAGCCTGTGTAGACATCCAGGAAGTGGCCCGGTGGTCCACGAGGGCCTGGAGAACAATAGCAGTACCCCTTCCTGTTCGTGAAATGGGCTGCTCGATGCTCCTGGGGCCCGGACGGGGATGTGGGTTGCATCCAGGGCTCCCCGCAGTTAGGAACCCGAGGGCAGCGGCCGGCCAGCGACGTCCACATCGCGCAGGCAGATCACTCTTGGGAGCAGGACATCATTGATGGCGTGGACGACCTGCAGAAGGGTGCAGAGAAACACAAGGGAACATATCACATAAGGCAGGGGCTTGGGGCCCCCCTGATTCCCTCTGTCCTCTCACACACACACACACACACCACGTCCCCAAGCAGGCCTGTGCAAGGGAGGGACGGCCCAAACCCTGGGTGACCCAGCCTGGAGTCTTGGCTGCCCCTGGGCATGGAGTGCAGCACCCTCCCCCACCCCACTCCCCTGGGACTTACCTCCATGACGATCACACCAACGGTGGATCTTCCCACCCAATTGCTGTGCCACCGATCGGTAGCTGTCCGGGGTGGCCAGCTTCCATAGCGCGATGGCGACCCTCTTGTTCACGGGGATGGGTGCCACAGCCAGGTGGTGGCTCTCTGGGAGCGCGGGGTGAGCCAGGCACACAGCTCCAGGAACGTCCCGCTGCATGCGGAAATTCCGGAGCCATTGCTGGTCGTCCCATTGCCCAAGGACCAGCCGGTCCCACCAGTCTGTACTGGTGTCCAGTCTCCAGAGTGGCCTCTCCACGGTGGGGTGGGGATGCCACAGGGAATCCTGGCCTCCTGGTGAGGGAGTCCAAGGCGATCTGCACCTCCTGGTCCTGGAACACGAGGGCACCAGCCTGGAGCACCAGCTGCAGGCACTGAAAATGGCCAACAGGGGCCAGAGCAGGCACATGGCCACCCATGGCTCCATGGCAGACAAAGCAAGGCACAAGAAACCAAAACCAGGAAAAGCACTAGGGGCAAAAGGGTGGTGTCCAAAAGGCAGCGGGCAACCACCAAACCTGCTATGGCTGTCAGTCCCTGCAAGAGGTCCTAACGCACGGAGCAGGAGACAAACGGCTGTCCGGCGAGACCCCTTTAAGCACGTCTGAACGGAGCTCCAGCCCTGCCCCGGAAAGGGCTGGTGCCCTTTGCCCTCTTCAAAATGGTTCTGGGCTTCTGCTTTGCAAAGCACCACGCCAATCTAGACGCGCTTTTGCGCAAAAAGCGCATCGTTCTAACGATAACTCTAGGACCAATCTAGACGCTCTTTGTGGAACTACTTCTAACAGAAAACCTTTCCGTTAAAAGTATTTCCGGAAAATCATGCCAGTCTAGACGCAGCCACAGGATCTTAGTCTCCTCAAAGGCTGAATGTGGAAGGACCAGCCTCCCTTCACCTGAGAGGCCTTGGTGCAGGTGGAGTATGAGATACTTAGAAGCAAGACTTAGACAGAATAAATGAAGCAAGATAGAACAATAAAGATAAAATAGAGATAAGAGCTTGGTTTCTGACCTCAAGAGAAAACAGTTTACACTCTGGAGTGGGCTCTGGCAGCGACGGCTGCAGCAGCCCCGACTTCACTAATCCCTGGGCCTATATTTCCTTTTGGCGCCAAAATGTCCAACCCTTGCCCACAGTTGGGCCTGGTACCCTAAGATTTCTGTGGGTACCTACAACTGATTGGACGAAATATTAGCGGGGGTCTATGAATCTACATAGGAGAAGACATGATGTCGTCTTGGACCAACTCCCGGAACAGAGGAGAAAAGCATTGTGGTTAGGTGCAGGAAATCTGGGCGCCTTGTTTCTGTTAGAATGGTCAAAGTCAGTTGGTTAGATTTTGCTTATGTGGTTCCAGTCAAACTTGAGTAATGGTCTCCAAATACCCATCAACCAACCACAAAGGCTTTTCATAATCTTGACACAATACATATCTCAGAAAATAACAAGAAATAAATCTTGAACTTATCACCATACTGCCATACTTCTGCTAAAGCTGGGTCATACAGTAAATTTAATCCTGTAGGCACCTTGCATTACTAGCATACTTATTAAAAAAAAATCAAGAAAAGAATAGGATAGGAAAAATATATCTTAGGCTACAGCATAACGTTTCCAGCCTTAAAGGATGAAGCGATCAAGACCTTTCCTTAGTTGCCTCTTACTACCTGTGGCAGTGAGGTGAAAACAAGTGGGTGTCGAGTCCACTTGAGTCTTGAGAGAACCTAACTGGTTCACTTTTAACCAACTTTGTTGGAAAAAAACAAAACCCTTCATTCTCTCATTTAAAGTATGTTCAAAGAATAAATTTGATTGACCACCCCATCTTGCTTTTAGGGCATGGATGTGTCCAATTTTAGTGTCTGAACCTATATGACTGTACAGTACATGGTAGTCTGAATGGAGGCAAATGTCTTGCCTGAGGTACCTGAAGTTGGGTTAATATGTAACACTGTGTATAAGCAAGAATCACTGCTTTACTCTGAATCTCCTTCTCAAATCTCTCCTACATCCTCTCCACCCCATACTGGGGCCGTTCGATGAACACCACAGCACACGACCAAGATTGTTAGTCTAATCTGTAGCTGACAGTTGCAAGGTCTGTCTGAAAGAAACAAATGCAACCTTTTGGCTTTTCACAGATGCAAAAGCTGATCTGGCTGTAACTGTTGCTGCCTGCCCTTCTAAAGACAGGTGGAATTCAACCAGACCTGTAGTGTGCACACCTGTCTTCTAAATAGCCAGCAGAACCCCTTAGAGAGGAGACTCCTAGATGTAGCAGGCAAATTAATACTAGTTCTGCCAGCAAGAGCACTGTTCCATCTTTTACAGAGAGAATTATTGACACTCAGAACCCTATGTAATAAGATAAATGTTTAAACAAATACAGGGAGCTAACAGAATAGAAAAGTTGAATAAGGATCATCAAGGCTCATGCCAGTGTGCCTTGTCTTTCTCTTCCAGGAGATTGAAACTTCAGAGCCCTGTAGCTGTATCCATTTGACCAATTACAGCATCATTATTGGAACCAACAAGTTCTATGAAATTGAGATGAAGCTGTATACCCTGGAAGGTAGGAGTCATTTCCTAGCATTAAATTAAACAGCTCTGAATATTCCTTTGTTACTTCACTGACTAAATGGGAGCAAAGGGTATGAACTTACAGAAAAGCTGGTGCTGACATGGCCATTCCTTTCTACTCCTCTACAGAGTTTCTCGATAAGAATGACCACTCCTTAGCCTCTGCTGTGTTTGCTTCTTCCACCAATAGCTTCCCAGTCAGTATCATACAGGTGAACCCTACAGGACAGAGGAGGAGTACCTGCTTTGTTTCCATGGTAAGTGTATCATACAGCTGCTGGCCTAGCTTGATCATCTGCACAGCATTTGGGGAGCTGTAGTGATGGAAAGGTAGCCATTGGGTACTCATGAACATTATTGCTGGAAATGGCATGCCACAAAGCGCTGGAGGGAAGGAAGTTAGACTGTAGATCATATTATGCATTGTGAAATATAAAATACATATACCTAAAGGGCAAGACACTGATCCCATCTGTTAAACTATATTAAACCAGAAGGAATCTGATCATGTTAAAATCTCTGTGCCTGTCAGTCAGTTTTTTTGAGTGTCCTCTGCATATCCGCACTCATGAGATGCTCCGATCAGCACAGCCTGAACCAGTAGAACTCTAGCTAGCAGTAGCCACTGGCACAACCATTTTAAGGCGGTCATCGCGGAAGGACTTGCAATCTCATGGACAGCCCTGCAGGCAGCTCTCAACAATGCGGGCACAGCTATGAGTTCCACAGCCACTGCGGTAGTCATGAGACGGGTTTCATGGTTCAACTCCGCAGCCATCCCCGCAAGATACAATTGACGTAGAAGACCCCCGTTTGAGGGGGAAACTCTTCTCCACTAAGACCAACAAGGTTCTTCATACTATGAAGGATTCCAGAGCCATGCTTCAGTCTTTGGGGATACACACGCCTGCTCCTAGGAGAAGACAATGCAGATATCAACCGTATCCTAGGCCAAGGTATCCACAATACACCTACAAACACCAAAGGCAAGATCACCAACAACAGCGTGGTCGTAATAGACCTCAGCGCAGACACATGCAAACCAACGCAGCAAATCAGCCACCCCAGCAAAACAAGCAGATTTGAGGCTCCTGTCGAGGGCCTGAAAATACTCACCGTCTCCAGGGTCACCATCTCCACATAAGCCATGCAATCATCATTTGCTGCCGTTTATAACAACTAGCAATCTATAACATCAGATAAATGGGTTCTGCAAATGATCCAATTGGGATACACCATCCCCCTTCACCTCCACCCTCCCATCCACCCTGTCCCTCTTCAGGGACCACTCTCACCATCTTCTGTTGAACCAAGAGGTCAAACACCTCCGCCAGCTAGGCACCATAGAACCTGTCCACTCCCAATATAAAGGAAGAGGGTTCTATTCACATTTTTTTAACTCAGAAGAAAAATGGGGTTGGTGCCCAGTTCTAGGTCTCAGAGCCTTTAACAAATACGTAAAGAGACAAAGATTCAAGATGGTGATGCTGTGACAGACTGGGCCAGGTCTGGGCACCGCTGAGCGTGTCAGCTCAGGCGAATTGCTCAAAACCAGGGCCTACAGCCCTCAACTGGAGACCTTTCTCAAATAGGCCACAAACCAGTCACACAGAGCGCTTCAGCTGCCAGCCCAGTCAGCAGGAAGCCTCATGAGCAAAACCCTCAAACACCCCAGCTCTCCCTGTGCCACAATCAGCCCCGGGCCTACACACACAGGTGAGGGGTTATAGAACACGATCTCACCTACTCTGAACAGCTCCTCTTGGTCCCAAAGAACCAGCCACAGATTCCCCAGTCAGTTCACACTTAGGATCTTACCCACAAGAGCACGCTGGGCCAATCCTTTAGAATCTAAAGGTTTATTATTGAGAATAAGATTGTTAAGGAGAATACATTACATACATCAACCACCAAGTTCTTGATGTAGGCTCTAGCAGAGATGTTACAAGCTGCTATCTTAGACGTCTCTGGTGTACATCCTATGTCAGGATGGGTCAGCAAATCCTTCCCGGCTCTCTGTCCCTAGCAAGGTTGCATCTGGGATCAGTAGCAAGATTGAAGACAAAATGGAGTCAGCCTCATGGCACCTTTATATTCATTCCTGGTGCCTCGAAGCTGGAGCTGGTCACATGATGGTGTATTTCACATGCCAGCAGCCATGAGGTACTGACTGGGCTGCAGGTTTCCAGACATATTCCTCGGGTGTGTATTGGCCACTTCGAGAGCCATTGTCCATGTAGCAGTGCTAGTTAGCACAGCCATTTACTGAACATTCCTTCTTTACAACAGGCAGTCCAGGCCCATTGCTCTGTCTCAGACAGAGAACATTCACAGTACCAGCACAAAGCCCATAATCATAACGCCACATACAAACATCATACAAGTACATGAGTAGCATACATAGAATCAGTAGAGTATAAGCTTTCGTTTGACACCTCACATGGCCCACTTTGTACCGAATTTGGGGCAAACACCCCCTGTGGGTGCAGCAGTGATCTGGCTGCTCACTTTAAAATCCAATAACATGTCAGATGCTCACCAGTATTATCCCGGCACTGGAGCAGGAGACTGGTTTTCATCCTCGACTTGCAGGATGCCTATTTTCATGTTACGATTCACCCTGCTCACAGACGCTTTCTCCGTTTCATCCTAGGTTCCAACAACTACCAATATACGGTCCTGCCATTTGGCCTCTCCATGGCTCCGAGAGTCTTTTAAAAATGCTGGTGGTTGTTACCACATACCTAAGAAAACAGGACATTATCATCTTTCCTTACCTGGACAACTGTCTGGTCAAGGCAAAATCGCAAATTCAGATTGCAGCATGTCCATGGCCCTAGCATGCTTCCAGGCCCTGGGCCTACTAATAAACAGAACAGAAGTAGGCCTCACCCCATTGCAGTCGATACAACATACAGGTGCACAACTAGAAGCAAAAACAGCCATAGCCTCTTTGCCAATCAACAGATTCCAAAGAATCAAAGACCTAGTCACCAAGCTACAGGTCACACCTCAAGCCACAGCCTGCGACTGCCTACAGCTTGAGGCACATGGCATCATGCAACCCCATGGTACCAAACACATGCCTTTTCGTGCGTTGCCTCCAAGGCTGGCTCAAGACAGTATACAAATCAAACATACACCGTTGACTAACACTCTTTCTGGCCCCACAACGGTGAAGGGCACACTACTTTGGTGGATGAAGGCCACAAATCTATGCACAGGATTCCTTTCAGTAACCCCAGAGCCTTCCATAACCCTTGCCACAGACGCCTCCCTCATGGGATGGGGAGCACACCTGGCAACGCAGGGTCTCTGGTCCACCGCGGAGAGGTCCCTTCATGTAAATGTGCTAGAGCTCAGCACAGTCAGACATGCCTGTGTTCATTTTCTTCCAACATTGGTTGGCAAGCATATCAGGGTTTACACCGACAACATGGCATGCATGTTTTATATAAACAGGCAGGGTGGGGCCCATTCCCAGTCCCTCTGCACAGAGGCTAGTACCCTCTGGAACTGGTGCCTCAAGCATGGGATCATCATGAGTGCCTGCTACCTCCTGAGAATCTTCAGCACCACCGCCAATGCTCTCAGCAGAGCTCTACCTCAAGGGCACGAGTGGCAGATGAGCGATCGCATGCTATCGACAATTTTCCATCAGTGGGGCTACCCCATGATAGACCTGTTCGCCACAAGCAATAACAAAAGTACACTCATTTCTGCTCCAGAGCAGGCATAGGCAAGGGATCCTGGGAGATGCCCTAATAATCAACTGGGGCCTCCAATTGCATTATGCCTCCTCCCCCCCATATCTCTCCTCAACAAAACCATCCACAAAGGAAGAAGGGACAGAGCAAGGATCATCGTCATAGCCCCTTCCTGGCCCAGACAGCCATGGTTCATCAGCAGAATGGCTATCTTTCCCCAATCACCCTACTTCAGCCTCCCGACCTGTCATACCACCCAGGGCTCCAAATACAACATTCCAATCGGTCCATGCTCCACCTAAAGACCTGGTACTTGGATGGTTCTCAGAGCTAGAGCTACAATGCTCTACATTGGTACAGAGCATGCTACTACGCAGCAGGGCCAAGTCTACTCAGAAAACATACACTCGCAAACGGAAACGCTTTGTTCATTGGCAACGAAGTCCAGTGGCACCTTATAGACTAACAGATTTATTGGAGCACAAGCTTTCATGGCAAAGACCCACTTCGTCAGATGGACTTCGTTGTTTTTGCAGATTCAGACTAACACGGCTACCCCTCTGATATTTGTTCATTGGGCCACTGCAAGAAGTATCACACCTGAAGTGGCACCCTTGCCTTCCATACTCGAATACCTTCTCCACTTGAAACAATTTCACCTCTCAATGACTTCTATCAGGGTTCACCTGGCAGCAATAATGACCTGCCACACCAAAATTGATGACACTACCATATTTGCACACTCAATGACAAAACAATTCTTCAAAGGTCTACAGGCCCTGTATCCCAATATAGCTCCAACGGCCGAACCCTGGGACCTACACTTAGTGCTCAATGCACTTAGACTCATAGACTTTAAGGTCAGAAGGGACCATTATGATCATCTAGTCTGACCCCTGCACAATGCAGGCCACAGAATCTCACCCACCCCTGCTAGAATAATCCTCTCACCTATATCTCAGATATTGAAGCCTCAAATAGTTTGAAGACCCCAAGATGCAGAGAATCCTCCAGCTGTGATCTGTACCCCATGCTACAGAGGAAGGCGAAAAACCTCCAGGGCCTCTGCCAATCTACCCTGGAGGAAAATTCCTTCCCGACCCCAAATATGGCGATCAGCTAAACCCTGAGCATGTGGGCAAGACTCACCAGCCAGACACCCAGAAAGTTCTCTATAGTAACTCCTATCATCCCTCCATTGACCTATTTACCACTGATAATGAATGGTCAATTAGTTACCAAGATCATGTTATCTCATCAAACCATCCCCTTCATAAACCCATCTAGTTTAATCTTGAAGCCAGATAGATCTTTTGCCCCCACTACTTCCCTTGGAAGGCCGTTCCAGAACTCACTCCTCTAATGGTTAGAAACCTTCGTCTAATCTCAAGTCTAAACTTCCTACTAGCCAGCTTATATCCATTTGTTCTTGTGTCCACATTGGTATTAAGCTTAAATAATTCCTCTCCCTCCTGGTATTTATCCTCTAATATATTTAAAGAGAGCAATCATGTCCCCTCAGCCTTCTTTTGGTTAAGGTAAACAAGCCAAGCTCCTTGAGTCTCCTTTCATAAGACAGGTTTTCCATTCCTCGGATCATCCTAGTGGCCCTTCTTTGTACCTGTTCCAGTTTGAATTCATCCTTCTTAAACATGGGAGACCAGAACTGCACACAGTATTCCAAATGGGGTCTCACCAATGCCTTGTATAATGGCACTAACACCTCCTTATCCCTACTGGAAATACCTCGCCTAATACATCCCAAGACCGTATTAGCCTTTTTCACGGCCATGTCACAATGGCGGCTCATAGTCATCCTATAATCAACCAGGACTCCGAGGTCCTTCTCCTCCTCCGTTACTTCCAACTGATGTGTCCCCAGCTTATAACTAAAATTCTTGTTATTAATCCCTAAATGCATAACCTTACACTTCTCACTATTAAATTTCATCCTATTGCTATCACTCCAATTTACAAGGTCATCCAGATCTTCCTGTATGATATCCCGATCCTTTTCTGAATTGGCAATACCTCCCAACTTTGTGTCATCCACAAATTTTATCAGGACACTTCCACTTTTGGTGCCAAGGTCAGCAATAAAAGATTAAATAAAATTGGCCTAAAACTGATCCCTGAGGAACTCCGCTAGTAACCTTCCTCCAACCTGACAGTTCACCTTTCAGTATGACCCGCTGTAGTCTCCCTTTAACCAGTTGCTTATCCACCTCTCAACTTTCATATTAATCCCTATTTTTCCAATTTAACCAATAATTCCCATGTGGTACTGTATCAAATGCCTTACTAAAGTCGAGGTAGATTAGATCGACTGCATTTCCTTTATCTAAAAATCTGTTACTTTCTCAAAAAGGAGATCAGGTTGGTTTGGCATGATCTACCTTTTGTAAAACCATGTTGTAATTTGTCCCAATTGCCATTCACCTCAATGTCTCTAACTACTTTCTCCTTCAAAATGTTTCCAAGATCTTGCATACTACAGATGTCAAACTAACAGGCCTATAGTTACCCGGGTCGCTTTTTTCCCTTTCTTAAAAATAGGAACTATATTAGCAATTCTCCAATCAAATGGTACAACCCCTGAGTTTAGAGATTTATTAAAAATTTTTGCTAATGGACTTGAAATTTCATGTGCCAGTTCCTTTAATATTCTTGGATGAAGATTATCTGGGCCCCCGATTTACTCCCATTAAGCTGTTCAAGTTTGGCTTTTACCTCGGATATGGTAATATCTACCTCCATATCCTTAGTCCCTTTGTTATGTTACCATTATCCCTAAGCTCTTCATTAGCCTCATTAAAGACTGAAGCAAAGTATTTGTTTAGATATTGGGCCATTCCTAGATTATCCTTAACCTCCACTCCATCCTTAGTAATTAGCGGTCCTACTTCTTCTTTTTTGTTTTTTCCTATTTATATGGCTATAAAACCTTTTACTATTGGTTTTAATTCCCTTTGCAAGGTCCAACTCTACCTGACTTTTAGCCTCTCTCACTTTGTCCCTACATGCTCTAACCTCAATAAGGTAGCTTTCTTTACTGAGCCCTCCCATCTTCCACTCCTTGTATGCTTTCTGCTTTTTCTTAATCACCTCTCTGAGACGCTTGCTCATCCAGCTTGGTCTAACACACCTGCCTATAAATTTTTCCTTTTCTTGGGATACAGGCTTCTGACAGCTTCTGCAACTTTAGCTTAAAATAATCCCAGGCCTCCTCCACCTCAAGATCCATAATTTCTTTAGTCCAATCAACTTCCTAACTAATTTCCTTAATTTATTAAAGTTAGCCCTTTTGAAATCAAAACCCTAGTCTCAGATTTATTTTTGTTTATCCTTCCATTTAATTTGAACTGAATTAGCTCATGATCACTTGAGCCAAGGTTGTCCCCTACAACCATTTCATCTATGAGGTCCTCGCTACTCACCAAAACCAAATCTAAAATAGCATCCCCTTGTTGGTTCAGCAACTACTTGATGAAGGAATTCATCAGCTATCACATCTAGGAAAATCTGAGCCCTATTATTATTACTAGCACTTGTTCTCCAGTCTATATCTGGAAAGTTGAAATCTCCCATGATTACGCAGTTTCCATGAGTATTTACTTCATTAAAAACATTAAAGAGGTCTCTATCCATATCCAAATTGGATCCTGGTGGTCTATAACACACCCCAATGCCACTCATCCCGGGGGATCTGATAGTTTTCTTCCCAATGTGATTTTTGCCCAAACAGACTCTGTCTTCTCCATTCCATCACTTTTTATTTCTTTACAATCTACCTCATCTTTGATATACAATGCGACTCCACCATCTTTACCCTTATTTCTGTCTTTCCTAAACAGCACATACCCTTCAATACCTGTACTCCAGTCATGCCTAGTATTCCACCATGTTTCTGTTATTCCTATAATATCTGGTTTCACTTCCTGGACCAATAGCTCTAGTTCCTCCATTTTGTTACCTAAGCTCCTCGCATTGGTGTATAAACATCTTAATTTTTGCTGTTTGGCCTCACTCACATTCTTTACCCAATTTGGCAGGGACGTTGTACCTCCAATATGACCTATTAGACTAGTATCCACCCTACCCTTCCTCATGTACATTCTCCTACCCCAGCTATATCCTTTCTTACTTCGTTTTCCTCCTCTCAGTTGTAAAATCCGGCGTAGAGATTACCTGGACATCTCCCAACCGTCTCCCCAAATTCCTAGTTTAAAGCTCTCTTAATCAGTTGAGCCAGCCTCCATCCTAGAAGTCTATTTCCCTCCCTACTTAGGTGAAGTCCATCCCGAGAGAACAGTCCTCTGTCCATAAATGCCTCCCAGTGACCATACATCCCAAAGCCCTCCTTATAGCACCACTGCCTAAGCCATCTATTGATCATCATAATCCTGTCACATCTTAGTTGCCCTTCTCTAGGAACAGGCAGAATCCCACTAAAGATCACCTGAGCCTCAATTTCCTGGAGCGTCCTCCCAGCCTAGCATAGTCTCCTTAATTCGTTCCAGCGAGAATCTAGCCGTATCATTTAGTTCCTACATGAAGGATGATCAATGGATTCCTTCCTGCTCCCTTAATAATCCTCTTCAACCTCAGTTCCACATCCCGTATCTTAGCACCTGGCAGACAGCACACCCTTCTATTCTCTGGATCAGCTCTGGTTACAGGCCTATCTATTCTTCTCAATAAGGAGTCCCCAATCACGTAGAGCTGCCTTTTCCTGGTGACAGTGCGATTCTCTGGTTTATCACTTACCAAACAGCCCTTTGAACCCATGGCCACATGCTCCCTACTTTACCTATCAATGAAGACCACCTTCTTAGTTGCCATTACCTCGGCTCGTCGTGTGGGAGAAATGGCGGCACTAATGGTGGACCCTCCATGTACCACCTTTTCAAGGACAAAGTAACCCTCCGTACTCCACCTGAAATTCCTACCAAAGATACGGTCTTCTTTTCATATAAATCAAACTATTCACTTCCCCATGTTTTTTCCCAAACTCCATGACAATCAATTTGAAGCAAAAATGCGCACACTGATGTTCATAGGGCATTATCTTTTACATACACAGAACGAGATCCTTTGGATCTTCATCAATATTGTTTGTATCAATAGTAGAACACAACAAGGAAAAGCCATCTTGTCACAGAGACTCTCTCACTGGATTTTTGGACTGCATCCGATTATGCTAGGAGCACAATCAACTCACTCCACCTACCTCAATATGGGCTCATTCCACCACAGCGGTGGCTACATCAGTGGCCTATCTTCACAAGGTCCCCATTGTAGACATATGTACAGCTACCACCTGGGCTCCTGATCAGACATTTGCCAAGCACTATGCACTTTCTCAAGGCCTTTTCCACAACTAATGTAGCCAAGGCTGTTCTATCCACAGCATTCTTACCTGATCCGAAGTCCCTACCTACATGAGGCACGTTGCTCTGTAGTCACCTGCTGTGGAACACCCACAGGGATGTGTCTCGAAGAAGAGGAGGTTACTCGCCTTGAGCAATAAACTGACTGACATTCTTCAAGATGAGCCTCCCTGTGGGTGCTCCACTACCCTCCTCTACCTCTACTCAGAATATATACACATGCCGGTTCTCCGGGTAGAGAAGGAACTGAAGGAGGGGGTCCACGCATGCACGATCACAGCATGCTGGATCCACGTGGCCAGAGCACCACGCATGCGCAGCCCCGACACTGCTTTAAAGACGCCAGTCGACTGCACTGGGACGCACTAACACACCTGCTGTGGAGCACCCACAGGATGCTCATCTCGAAGAATGACAGTTTTACTGCCCAAGGTGAGTAACCTCCTCTTCCTACCCATCCTGGCAAATAGCCATTGATGGACCTATCCTCCATGAATTTATCTAGTTCTTTGTGAACACTGTTAAAGTCCTGGTCTTCACAACGTCCTCTAGCAAGGAGTTCCACAAGTTGACTGTGCATTGTGTAAAGAAATACTTCCTTTTGTTTGTTTTTAAAATCTGTTACCTATTAACTTCATTTGACTCTAGTTCTTGTGTTATGGGAGCGAGTAAATAATTTTCCTTATCTACTTTCTCCACATCGGTCGTGATTTTATAGACCTTCATCATATCCCCTGTACTGGTCCCAGTCGGGAGGGAGACCAAGTTGCCTCACTACACAAGAAACAGACTGGTTAGTAGTACAGTCTGCTTCAGGTGAGCTCAACACAGTCTGGTTGTTCCGGCCTATACTCAGGCTGAATAGCAATCAGTCTGCTCCTAGCCCTAGACCTAGCTCAGGCCAGGGCAACAGAGTTTAAGGCGCTCAGGCCTGAGTAGCAGTGAGGTCTCCTTGCTGTGGCAGAGAGCCGACAAGTGCAGGGGTTTGGTCCAAAACAGGGGAAACTGCCACCCGGGAATGGGGTGGCAGGCATACCTGCTTCACTGCATCCCAGCCCAGGGCCCTAACAGTGGCAGATCAGTCTGCTGCTACTGGGTCAGCAGGGATCCTGACCACAACACGCTGTCCAGTTCAATAGGGTTACCATACGTTCGGTTTTTCCCGGACATGTCCTCGTTTTCACTTGTTAAATCTCCGGCCAGATGGCTTTTTTAAATGGTAAAAATGTCCGGGATTTTGCCCTGCAAAGGGATCAGGAGGGTGGCAACACGTGCCTGTCAAATGGAATGTTCACGGCTGCTCTGCGACGTGCCCCAGCTCCTGGCAGGAAAAGCCCGTGGCTGTGGTGAGACCCAGGGCAGGTCCGATGTGGGGGGCAGGTTTGGCTCCTCCCACGGAGTCACCGTGTTACCCTCCGCCCCACTAGGTTATGTCCCTGGCTCTGCGGGAGGGGTGGGACAATGGGTTAGAGCAGGGCGACTGGGGGCCTGGCTCTGGGGAGGGGTGGGTTAGAGCGGGGCGGGGGTTGGGGTGCCTAGCTCATGCGGGAGCGGTGAGGGCATTGGGTTAGAGCAGGGGGCTGGGGGTGTCTGGTTCTGGGGAGGGGTGGGTGCATTGGGTTGGAGCGGGGGCTGGGAGGGTGGCTGGTTCTGGGGAGGGCAGGGGCACTGAGTTAGAGCAGAGAACTGGGTGTTAGAACTTCTGTCTTCTTTAGTTTCCTGTAGGTGGGCAGTGGGTCTGTTGGTTAGATTTGGGGTTCCAGTCTCAGCTCTGTGAGGACTGTTGGTGCTTGGTGGGGTGGGCAAGGGAAAGGAAGGGCTTCTGGGAAGCAGAATTCCTGGGTTCCTTTTCTAGCCATGCCACTTCTCCCTTTGGTGCCTTTAACTTCATGCCCCAGGACGGGCCCCAGCCCACAGCCTCCTTGGCCCCCACTCTCCTCCTGGCCCCACAGCAGCCCGGGCTGCTGGCTGGTTGGTGGCGCTGCTGGAGCCCGCTCTACTGCATGAAGGAGCTTGAAGGAGCTTCTAAAAGGTTTGAAATCTAGAAGCCTCTGTTAATTGGCTGAGCCTCAGTCAGGGGAGGGGCTACCAGAGCTATATAAGCCTGTGACTCAGCGACCAGGAGCTTGAACAGGAACAGGTAACAGGAGTTTGGAGAGGAGTTTAGAGGGGAGGTTAGAGGGCACTAGTGACTTCTGGCCTTCTTTAAAACATAACTCTTATAATCTATATTCCAGAGGTTTAAAAAGAATCCCAGTTTATACTTAAACTTATTCATTAGAAAATGGAGACAGAAGCCCAGCAGCAGAGTGGGGCTATCCTGTTTATTGCGTCGAGTGTAACATGTATGATTACCTGCCCTGTGGGCGGGTGGCGATGTGTGCACCTGTTGTAAGGAGCTCCTGACCTCAGAGACCGAGTTCGGGCTTTGGAGGCCAGGTGGCTGAACTGGAGGAGCTAAGGGAGGTAGAGAGATATGTGGATGAGACTTTCTGGGACACTGTAGTACTGTCCCACCTCCAGTCTGAGAGCCCCAGTGCTCTTAAGGAGGATGAAAGTCTCAAGGAACAGAGCATTCAATGGGAGCAGAGGGAAACCATCCCGTAGTTGGGACCCTCCTCCCAGAGGATGTTGCGGTATCCTCTCGCACTGAGGATACCTCTGAGGGGAGGGAATGCCAGTTCGGAAGAGGCAGGTGTTAGTAGTGGGTGATTCGATCGTTAGAAACATAGATAGTTGGGTTTGTGATGACCGGGAGAACCGTGATGGTCACTTGCCTGCCTGGTGCGAAGGTTGCGGATCTCTCGAGGCATCTAGATAGACTTATGTGTAGTGCTGGGAGGAGCCGGTGGTCGTGGTACATGTAGGTACCAATGACGTAGGGAAGGGTAGGAGAGATGTCCTGGAGGCCAAATTTAGGCTGCTAGGAAAGAGACTGAAATCCAGGACCTCTATGGTGGCATTCTCGAAATGCTTCCAGTTCCACGCGCAGGGCCAGGTAGGCAGGCAGAGATTCAGAATCTCAATGCGTGGATGAGACGATGGTGTAGGGAAGAGGGGTTTGGATTTATTAGGAACTGGGGACACTTTTGGGAGAGGGGAGCCTATACAGGAAGGATGGGCTCCACCTAAACCAGGGTGGAACCAGACTGCTGGCACTAAACATTAAAAAGGCAGAGAGCAGTTTTTAAACTGAGAGATGGGGAAAGCCGATTGGTGGAGATGCACGTAAATCGGAGGGAGACTTCTCTTAGAGGAGAATCCATTGATAGAGATTCTCTAAGCTGTAGTCAGAAAGAGAGGAGGGGAGAGGGCAAACCATGGGCCAGAGCAGACAAACAACCACGTACAAAGGAATCCAATGCATCAGGAAGGGCAGACAAATAAGCAGTGGCAAATTTTAAAGTGCTTCTACACAAATGCTAGGAGTCTGACTAATAAGATGGGTGAACTAGAGTACCTAGTATTAAATGAGGAGATTGACATAATAGGCATCACTGAAACCTGGTGGAATGAGGAAAATCTGTGGGACACAATCATACCGGGATATAAAATATATCGAAAGGATAGAGCAGGCCGGGTGGGTGGCGGAGTGGCACTGTATGTGAAAGATAATGTAGAATCAAATGAAATAAAAATATTAAATGAATCAACATGTTCAATAGAATCGCTATGGATAGTAATTCCATGCTCCAAAAATAAGAAATTAGCAGTAGGGATATATTACCGACCACCTGACCAGGACAGGGATACTGACATTGAAATGCTGAGGGAGATTAGAGAGGCTACCAAAACAAAGAACTCTATAATAATGGGGGATTTTAATTACCCCATATTGACTGGATACATGTCACCTCAGGAAGAGAAGGAGATAAAATTTCTCAATGGCTTAAATGACTGCTTCTTGGAGCAGCTGGTGCAGGAACCCACAAGGAGAGGCAATTCTCGATTTAGTCCTGAGTGGAGCGCAGGATCAGGTCCAGGAAATAACCGTTACAGGACCGCTTGGGAATAGTGACCATAATATAATAACATTCAACATTCCTGTGGTGGGAAGAACACCTCAGCAGACCAGCACCCTGGCATTTAATTTCAAAAAGGGGAATTACACAAAAATGAGGAGGTTAGTTAAACAGAAATTAAAAGGCACAGTGACTAGAGCCAAATCCCTGCAAGCTGCATGGAAACTTTTAAAGACACCATAATAGAGGCCCAACTTAAATGTATACCCCAAATTAAAAACATAGCAAGAGACCTAAAAAGAGTCACTGTGGCTTAACCACCATGTAAAAGAAGCAGTGAGGGACAAAAAGGCATCTTTTAAGAAGTGGAAGTCCAATCCTAGTGAGATAAATAGAAAGGAACATAAACACTGTCAAATCAAGTGTAAAAATGTAATAAGAAAAGCAAAAAGATTTTGAGGAACAGCTAGCCAAAACTCAAAAAGAAATAACAAAATGTTTTTAAGTACATTAGAAGCAGGAAGCCTGCTAAAAACCTGTGGGTCCCCTAGACGATCGAACTATAAAAGGCAATCAAGGACGATAAAGCCATTGCGGAGAAACTAAATGATTTCTTTGCTTCAGTCTTCACGGCTGAGGACGTTGGGGAGATTCCCAAATCTGCACCGTCCTTTGTGGGTAATGAATCTGAGGAACTGTCCCGGATTGAAGTGTCATTAGAGGAGGTTTTGGAACAAATAGAAAACTTAATGTTAACAAATCTCCGGACCGGATGGCATTCATCCAAGGGTTCTAAAAGAACTCAAATGGGAAATTGCTGAACTATTATCTGTGGTTTGTAACCTATCCCTTAAATCGGCTTCCGTACCTAATGACTGGAAGGTAGCCAACGTGACACCAATATTTAAAAAGGGCTCTAGAGGCGATCCGGCAATTACAGACCGGTAAGTCTAACTTCAGTACCTGGCAAATTAGTCAAACAATAGTAAAGAATAAAATTGTGAAGCATGTAGAAGAACATAATTTGTTGGACAAAAGTCAACATGGTTTCTGTAAAGGGAAATCCTGTCTTACTAATCTATTAGAGTTCTTTGAAGGGGTTAACAAACATGCGGACAAGGGGGATCCAGTAGATACAGTATACTTAGATTTCCAGAAAGCCTTTGACAAGGTCCTCACCAAAGGCTCTTGTGTAAATTGTGTAAAGGTCCTTTCTTGGATTGAGAACTGGTTAAAAGACAGGAAACAAAGGGTAGGAATAAATGGTAAATTTTCAGAATGGAGAGGGGTAACTAGTGGTGTCCCCAAGGGTCAGTCCTAGGACCAATCCTGTTCAACTTATTCATAAATGATCTGGAGAAAGGGGTAAGCAGTGAGGTGGTAAAGTTTATGGATGATACCAAACTGTTTAGGATAGTCAAGACAGAAGCAGACTGTAAGGGACTCCAAGAAGATCTCACCAAACTGAGTGATTGGGCAACAAAATGGCAAATGAAATTTAATGTGGATAAGTGTAAAGTAATGCACATCGGGAAAAATAACCCCAACTATACATACAGTATGATGGGGGCTAATTTGGCCACGACAAATCAGGAAAGAGATCTTGGAGTTATCGTGACAGTTCTCTGAAAACTTCCACACAGTGTGCAGCGGCGGTCAAAAAGGCAAATAGGATGCTAGGTATTATTAAGAAAGGGATAGAAAATAAGACCCAGAATATCTTACTGCCCCTGTATAAAACTATGGTACGCCCACATCTTGAATACTGTGTACAGATGTGGTCTCTCACCTCAAAAAGATATTTTGGCCTTGGAAAGGGTTCAGAAAAGGGCAACTAAAATGATTAGGGGTTTGGAACGGGTCCCATATGAGGAGAGGTTAAAGCGACTGGGACTTTTCAGTTTAGAAAAGAGGAGACTGAGGGGGATATGATAGAGGTGTATAAAATCATGAGTGGTGTGGAGAGGGCCGATAAAGAAAAGTTATTTATTAGTTCCCTAAATAGAAGAACTAGAGGACACCAAATGAAATTAATGGGTAGCAGGTTTAAAACTAATAAAAGAAAGTTCTTCTTCACACAGTGTGTAGTCAGCCTGTGGAACTCCTTGCCAGAGGAGGCTGTGAAGGCTAGGACTATAACAGAGTTTAAAGAGAAGCTAGATAATTTCATGGAGGTTAGGTCCATAAAAGGCTATTAGCCAGGGGATAAAATGGTGTCCTTGGCCTCTGTTTGTCAGAGGCTGGAGAGGGATGGCAGGAGACAAATTGCTTGATCATTGTCTTCGGTCCACCCTCTGGGGCACCTGGTGCTGGCCACTGTCGGCAGACAGGATACTGGGCCAGATGGACCTTTGGTCTGACCTGCACGGCCGTTCTTATGTTCTTATGCATATCTCGGTGGTGTGGCAGGGAAGCGGAGCCGGGCATGCGGCGCCCCTCACACCATGAGGGCCAGCGGGGGCAGCGGCAGCCCCGGGGCAGCGGCAGCCCCGGCAGCAGCAAGGCAGCAACCAGAGCCCTGAACTTGGCCTGTGCAGGGACGAGTTTGCCAGCTCCCAAGCCCAGCCTCCTGTGTGAGTAGCGCAGCCGCCACCGCCGCAGCAGCACCAGCAGGCACCAGGTTGCCTCTTTTTGAAAGTTCAAATATGGTAATCCTACAGTTTGACCCATGTCCAGCTGAGGAGATGGAAGTGGCTACCCCTGGGCTGCATCCCAGTTCCCCTGTGGCCCTACCTGGCTTGGTCCCCACTTCTCTGGGTCTGCAGGAAAGGTGCAACACTGGTAGGATGTCCATCGGCTCAGGGTCTGGGCTGATTGGTGGTCCTGGCCAGTCTTCGGGGCCTGCCAGTGGTCCTGGCAGCCCAGGCCAGGTCTTCTCTCCTTGGGAGATTGGGCAAGGTGTCTGGGGCCCAGCTGAGTTCTTAGCTCCAGCCTTTGTACTTCTGGCCCGCCCCTCTGTTTCCTGGGGTGGGGCTGGGTTGCTCTTGGTCTGGCCCTGCCCACCAGAGTGTCTTAGGAGTTTTCCCCTTCCAGGTCAGCAGCCACCCACTTCCTGCCTCACTCCAGGAGGAGGAGGGTGTGGTTGCTGCACCAGTGCCTGCGCCGGCGTATCTTCCTTCCCTGCCCACCCCTGCGACTGCTTGCCTGCTGTGCAAGGGGGGGCTGCCAGCCTGCCCCTCTGGAGGGAGAGGTGAGGCCCACCACCAACACCCCTATCCCAGGGTCCTTCCCGGGCTGGCTGCCTCCTGCTTCCGGCTGCTGCTACCACCTGTGACCCTCGTCGAGGAAGAGGAGGAAGCCTACTGCTTGGACTTGTGGAGGGGGTTTGTTTTTGGGACTGAGCCATTTACCATCTGTGCTCCTGGGGTGGCGGTAGCCTGTGCTGTTGCAAGGGAGCCAGGAGAGGCGTGGAGCCCTCCCCAGTCCAGCTGCCCCCTTCTACTGTCATCACCCCACCAACCCCCACTTACCACCTGGACCTGCTCTTTGCCTCTAAGCAGGGCTAGCTGCTTCGCCCCATCTCTATCTGGGCCTGTTTGCAGCAGCAAGCGACTGACTGACCCCATGAGCGCTCATGGGCGCACTCCTTTCCCCCTTAGACTTGCCCCCAGCTGCGTTTGGCTGGGGGCCTCCTCCTCTTGTTTTGCCCCCTTGCTCCTCCACCAGAGCAGCTGACCTCCTGGTACCTACCCTGCCCTTGTAGCCCAGTTTGTGTTTGGTTGGTTGCCTGCCCGCCTGACCTCCTCAGAGTTTGTTTCCCTGCCCAAGCCATGTGAGTTTGCTGTGGTGCCTGTCCTACCCCACCCAGCAGTTGCCTTTCCCAGTGCTCCACCTGCCCTGCCTTCTACCTACTCAGCTTGTTCCCCTCAGCCTCCCATTAGCTCCCTACCTACTGCCCAGTGTGCCCTTGTCCCCTCCCCGAGCACTCATGTCCCTACCCACCCTTTTTTTAGTTTGTGCCCCACGTTCACTGCATCCCCTTGATGGGATACACATAGTCCTTGATGGTCCCAGTGCAGCCAAAGGTGTCAGCACCCTGCACCTGTGACCTTGCCCTGTTTTCTGCCTTGCTAGCACTCCGCCTCCTCTGCCTTCAGCCTAGGAGGAGGAGTTGTTGCTGTTCCCCTTTCTCTCCGTTGTCCTCACCCGGCGCGGCCTTCCTTGCCTCCATTTTTGCAGGGAGGAGTGGTTAGTCCGATCCCCTTCTCCTCCTACCCCCTTCCATTGATGGCCAGGTGGCCGCCACCCTCCACGCTCACCACGTCTCTGCCCCAACGGCCGCCTCCAGTTCCATCCCTGGCAGCTGGGGCTGCCTCTTCCTTGACCAGGAAGTACGGTGTCTGCTGCCTCTTGTTACCTGTCTCGCCTCACATCGAAACTTATGTGCGGGCGCTGACAAGGGTGGTGGGGTCCTCGGCCATGGTGGCAACCTGCAAAATGTACAGCAAGGTTCTTGTCCTCCTTGATTTGGAGGTCGCCACCCAGGAGGCGGTGGAGAAGGGCCTGGCGGGGGGGCGTGTATATGCCCCTCGAACCCTGGAGGACCTGGGTGTACAGGTGGTCCTGACCTCGGTCCAGCCCTTCCTCCCCATGTCACCCTGTTGCCCATCCTCTCCACCCTGGGGAAACCTATATTTACCATCAGCCCTCTCCCATTGGGACATCTCCTGTGCTCCATCACATCCTGTCCTTCTGCTGGCAGGTACAACGGCAAATGCTGCTGGCGGCACGTGATGGGGTGGCACTCAAGGGCTCCTTCCTGGTGCCCTACCAGGGGCCATTACCGGGTCTACTACTCTTCAGGAGGTCCGGTGCTTACTTTGCTGGGTGATGGGGCATGTCTGGAGGGCTTCCCCGCCCCGGTTCCAGGAGGTGTCCGGGACCCCCAGGGCCCAGGAGTGTGCCGGCCCTGCTACTGCCAGCAACCCTAGTAGCGCGGCTTCCATGGCTGCTTCTCCTCCTCTGCTGTCACCACTGTTCAGGCCCCACGAGCAGCCCCCAGCACGCTGTGACGAGTGGGTGGGCCCTGCCTCTGCCAGTCATGAGTTGGTGGGGCCTGCAGAGGAAGGGGTGACACGGTCGCTGCTGAGCGAAGGAGAGGGCCTGTCCCAGGCAGAGGTTTCTCTGCTCACCATTGATCCTCCCTTGCCTCCCAGAGCCCACAATTGTCACCTGTGCCCCTGGCCCTGCCTGCTGACCAGCCCTCCTTCCACCTTAGAGGGCTGGATGCTTATTTGGGAAAGCCCAGGGCCCACCGGCTCAGTCCCGACTCTGATGGGGAGGGTGGGAAGGCCCCAGAAGATACTGAACGGGCTGCTGATGCTTCAACTCCTGATGTGCGACCCCCAATGAGTATCAGCAGGGCACCCACCAAGGTCACTATGGCAGCAGAGAGGAACAGCACCTCTCAGAGTCCATGCCTGAGGAGGCCTCAGATGGAGCTTCCCGGCCCTCCACCACCTGTGCCCCCATCGCTGCCAAGGCAATCGTTGACTCGGTTGCCAGCAAGGAGGATGCCAAGGCCACGGGATGGATTTTAGGTCCATCTTGGAGGAGATTGAGGCCCTGGGTCTTACCCTGCTTGCCCGGGAGGACAACCCCATGAGTGGGCCTCGATCCGAGCGGTGACCTGGTTGCACCACCTTCTCCTTCTCTCTACCCCTTGCACCGGGTGGCTACCCCACTCTCATCCCTGACATTGCGTGTTGCCCGAGACACCAATGGCACTCTGCCTGAGGACACCGAGCCCCTAGGGTGACAGCCAGTGCTGAAGGGCCGGGCCCCGGGCTTGTGGGCACCCCCTCCATCTCTGAGGCAGAGCGGTTACCCTCCCTTCCTGTTGGAGCCCACCTGCTGCTCCCACCTTGTCCAACGCTGTGGCTTGGACACAGTCCACTGTGACACCTGAGCCCGGTGTCGGTGCGGGGCCCCCTCTCCACCCCGTCCCCAAACCCGATCAGGAAACATCGCAACCTGGTGGCTTAGGCCCTGGGGGAATGTAACCTTGCCTATTCCTTGACTACAGCTCTGATCCCTGTCCTAATTCTGTTACCTGGGGTTCTTTCAACCCAAACCTCTCGGTAACTTTTACTCTCTGCGAGGTGGTGTCAGGAAATAATTCAGGGAGACACGGTCGTCCGACCGATAGATGGATGGTACAACAGGACAACACAAGAGTGCTTTCACTTAAAGCTAAACTTTACTTAGTCTCAAGCACTTGCACATCTCCGCAACAGGTTAGTAGAACACCCCCACCCTCGATAATTACCGGGTTAAGTGTGGCTCGCGAGACACCAGGCAGGCTTCCGATGGCCAGTCTTCCATCTGCCGGTGGGGATGAAGATGCGCCCCAGATGTGAAGAGTCCTCGAGTCCTCGAGGCGTCCCTCCAAGTGTTCCCAAAATTGTCCCCTAACTCAAACTTTCCTTCCCTATTTATCCATTAGTATTACAATAACATGTCACTCAAAACTTGTTAGGCAAGCACTTTTAAAGGTTAGGCAAGAGGTTTTCTTCTGATCATCACTTTCACCAGATGGGTTTTTTCTTTTCAGATACTCCATGCTCGGGGGCCCTGCTAGATATATGTCTTAGGCATTTAGACAAACTTCCTGTTTTTCTAAATGTATAGCTCAGCGATTTCACTAGAGATTTGGGCCTCAGGAAGGACGCGGGTCAAGTTGCCCTCTCTGTGGCACCCAAACTCCCTTTTTTTCCTTGACTGTGGTCTAGGTCTAATTTGGGCCTGTTAGCTTCATTGCTAAAGTTTAAGCAGTAAGCAATAGTGGTTCAGGCACATTACTGGATTTGCTGAAATCTCCCATACAGTCCTGCTCCCACTCCCGGTCCTGCTCCTCCTCCTGCCCCCACCGCGATGCCCACCCTTCTCTCATCCCTCTCCCACGCTACTGTTACTGCCACCCCACGGGAGCAGTCTCATTCCCGGTGGCTGCGGGCAGCCCTCGGTGTGGTTTTTGTGTCCCCATTGCCAGTCCTCTAGGTAGGGGCTGCCTTGTTCCTCGGCTGCCCCTCCCTTGCCGGGATGGGGATGCGTCACTGCTTTTGGGGCTGTGCTGGGGATCTGATCCCTGCCTGCCCGTCTCCATGGCCCGTGAGGTCTACCCAGGAGTTCTGATGGAGGATGACAGTAATCCTGTCACCTTGACCGGCACGGCACTGAAGGCTGAGCTGTTCCAGTTCCTCACGGACACCCATGGACCCAAGGACAAGGTGCAGGTCACCCTTTGGTGCTGGGGGGACTTCACCCATGTCCTCCGGGCCAAGAGGGCCCTCTTGCAGGAGGGGAGAGGGACCAAGAGGCAGGACATCGCAGCCTACCGCCGGACCCGCAAATTTCGCAACTCTCTCCTGGCCTTTGGGTCAGGGAGCTGTCTCTAGCAGGGCCTGCGACAGCCTGATGATCACCCTGCCCGTGAGGATCCACCCCAGCCCTCATCAAGCAATTTGCCGCCTTTGCCACCTTAAATGCCCAGGGCTGTAGGAGGGGTCTCCGCAGGAGCTGGGTGCTCTCCTTCCTTCAAGAGGGGGAGGTACTCGGTGGTCTTCCTGCAGGAAACCCACATGACTCCAGTCATCGAGGCTGGCTAGCAGCTGGAGTGGCTAGGTGGTCACCCTGTTCTCCCCTGTTCTCTTGCTGAGGTTCTGGCAGCACTTTTCCCCACACCTGTTCATTTGTGCACACCCCTTCTGTGGCCCCACAAAGTCGTGAGACCTCCTCATCAGCCTCCTCCTGGCCCTGGTGAAAGCTGCCATATACAGCACCAGGAGGAGGATGCTGGACGAGTGCTCTGCAACTGTGGGGCCAATTTCTGGTGCTCCTTCGCCTCACGTATCTGGGCAGAGTTCCTCTGGGCGACGCGACTGGCTCTCTAGACAGCTTCAAGGAGCAATGGGTGCTCTGCTTGGTGTCCCTGTCCAATTCCCTTATTTTGAACCTGTGACCTGCACTCCTGTCCCTGGTTTTCCCCTCAGTTGTCCCAAGGAACCGATTGAATCCCGGGTCCAGTGGTCCCTCCCACAAGGCTGGGTCGGAGCTGCTTTTAGAACTGGCTGTGCTCACCCACCTCCTAGGATTTCTAATAGAAAAGAGGAAACTGAGGGGATGTAGTGAGGCCTAAGCCGAGAAGTCCCAGTTTTATTAATCTCTCCTCATAGGGCAGTTGTTGCAAACCCCTAATTGGAAAAGGGCAACAAAATGAACTTTTCAAATGCCAATATATCTTTGAGATGAGGCGACCACATCTGTACACCGTATTCAAGATGTGGGCGTACCATGGTTTTATATAGAGGCAATAAGATATTCTGTGTCTTATTCTCTATCCCTTTAAATTATTCCCAACATTCGTTTGCTTTTTGACTGCTGCTGCACTGTATGGATGTTTTCAGAGAACTAGCCACAACGACTCCAAGATCTCTCTTGAGCGAGCTAAACAGCTAATTTAGTCCCTATCATATTATGCATGTAGTTGGGATTGTTTTCCAATATTCTTTACTTTGCATTTGTCAAAATTACAATTCATTTGCCATTTTGTTGCCCAGTCACCTAGTTTTGTGAGATCCTTTTGAAGCTCTTCACAGTCTGCTTATCTGCAAATTTTGCCGCTTCATTGTTTATCCCTTTCTCCAGATCATTTATGAATATGTTGAATAGGATTGGTCCCAGTACAGACCCCTGCAGAACACCACGGCTGCGTCTAGACTGGCAAGTTTTTCCACAAAAGCTGCTGCTTTGCGGAAAAACTGCCAGCTGTCTAAACTGGCGCTTGAATTTGCACAAGACCACTGACGATCTGATGTAAGATTGTCAGTGTTCTTGCGCAAATACTATGCTGCTCCCCTTCGGGAAAAAGCCTCGTGCGCAAATGTATTTGCGCAAGAGGGCCAGTGTAGACAGCTCAGGACTGTTTTGCGCAAAAAAGCCCGATGGCGAAAATGGCGATTGGGGCTTTCTTGCATAAAACGGCGTCTAGACTGGCACGACGCTTTTCATAAATGCTTTTAACGGAAAAACTTTTCCGTTAAAAGCATTTCTGAAAATCATGCCAGTCTAGACGTAGCCTCAATAGTTACTTCTCCATTCTGAAAACTGGCCATTTATTCCTACCCTTTGTTTCCTGTCTTTTAACCAGTTATCAATCCAGGAGATTCTCTTATCCATGGGATTCTCTTATCCCATGATTGCTTACTTTGCTTAAGAGCCTTTGGTGAGGACCTTGTCAAAGTTTTTGGAAATCTAAGTACACTATATCCACTGGATCCCCCTTGTCCACATGTTTGTTGACCCCTCAAAGAACTCTAGTAGATTACTGAGGCATGATTTCCCTTTAGAGCAACCATGTTGACTTTTCCCCAACACATTGTGTTCATCTATGTGTCTGACAATTTTATTCTTTACTATAGTTTTAACTAATTTGCCCAGTACTGATGTTAGACTTACTGGTCTGTAATTGCCAAGATTACCTCTAGAGCCCTTTTTAAATATTGGCATCACATTAGCTATCTTCTAGTCATTAGGTCCAGAATATGATTTAAAGGCTAGGTTACAAACCAGTTAATAGTTCCGCATTTTCACATTTATGTTCTTTCAGAACTCTTAGGTGAATGCCATCTGGTCCCCGTGACTTGTTACTGTTAAGTTTATCAATTTGTTCCAAAACCTCCTCTAATGACACCTCAATCTGGGACAATTCCTCAGATTTGTCACCTAAAAGAATGGCTCAGGTTTGGGAATCTCCCAATATCCTCAGCCATGAAGACCAAAGCAAATAATTCATTTAGTTTCTCTGCAATGACCTTATCATCTTTGAGTGCTCCTTTAGCATCTTGATCATCCAGTGGCCCCCTGGTTGTTTAGCAGGCTTCCTGCTTCTGATGTACTCGCTATTACTTTGAGTTTTTGGCTAGCTATTCTTCAAACTCCTTTTTGGCCTTCCTAACTATATTTTCACACTTAATTTGACAGAGCTTATGCTCCTTTCTATTTTCCTCACTAGGATTTAACTTCCACTTTTTAAATGATGCCTTTTTGTCTCTCACTTCTTCTTTTAGTTGGTTGTTAAGCCTACGGTGGCACTTTTGGTTCTCTTACTATGTTTTTATTTTGGGGTATACATTTAAATTGCCTCTATTATGTGTCTTTGAAAAGTTTCCATGCAGCTTGCAGAGATTTTACTTTTGTCACTGTACCTTTTAATTTCTGTTTAACTAACCTCCTAATTTTTCTGTAATGCCCCTTTCTGAAATTAAATGCCACAGTGTTGGGCTGCTGAGGTGTTTTTCCCACCACAGGGATGTTAAATGTTATTACATTATGGTCACTATTTCCCAGCGGTCCTGTTATATTTACCCCTTGGATCACATATTTCACTCCACCTAGGACTAAATCAAGAATAGCCTCTCCTTGTGGATTCCAGAAGCAGCTGCTCCAAGAAGCAGCCATTTAAGGTATCAAGTAACTTTATCTCTGCATCCGTCCTGAGATGACGTGTACCCAGTCAATATGGGGATAGTTGAAATTCCCACTATTATTGAGGTTTTTATTTTGATAGCCTCTCTAATCTCCCTTAGCCTTTCATGTGGAGGAGGGATAGCTCAGTGGTTTGAGCCTTAGCTTACTAAACTCAGGGCTCTGAGTTCAATCCTTGAGGAAGCTGTTTAGGATCTGGGGTAAATCTGTCAGGGATGGTACTTGAGCCTCCTGTGAGGCCTGGACTCAATGACCTCTTAAGGTCCCTTCTGGCTCTATGAGATAGGTATGTCACCATAGCTGTCCTGCTCACATGGTCAGTAACATATCCTTACTGCTATATTTGTATTAGAGCATGGAATGCTACTCATAGAGGTTCTATGGAACAGTTTGATTTATTTAAGATTTTTAACTTCATTTGATTCTATGCTTTACTTTCACATATATTCCTGACTTTCTCATTTAAACTAGAGGATTCTTTATGTGATGCAGTGACTTCCATAAAAGATTGCTTATTTTGTCTCAGGAGAGAAACAAAGGGTTATACGATGCTTTTTAATTGAAATGCTTTTTGACCTTTTAGTCAAATGTCCTAGAAGTTCATAAAGCATCTTTAACGCCAACAGGAGTAATCCTTCAGGTATTTACAATAAGTGCCTGCTTGGGCAGCAAGCACACAGTTATGAATAACTTCTGGCTTCCACCTATTTGGAGATGCTAGGTTCCTACAAGTGTAAGGAATAATGACTTTCTTAGTATAAAGGGACACGAACTGCAACATCTGGACTATTGAAATTATTCCTAAACCAGCACTGTTTGTACATTAATTCTGGCTACTGTAGCATTCACCAGCTGCAAAAGATGGCCTTGTACTTCTGTTATCAAAAACCTACCTTTGCTTGCCTTCCTCCCTTTTAAAAAAATATCCAGCCATATTCAAATGAGACCAGTGATTTGTTCTCTACAGAGTTTGGTGTCTTTGTGGATTCCTATGGAAGGCGAGTCGGACAGAGGACCTGAAATGGAGTCGCTTGCCTTTGGCTTTCGGTAGGTGTTGAATGACACTTACCAGTTTTGTATTGGTTCCACCTAGTTCCAGTGTTCTGAAATGTTCAGCATTCTGGGGCTACCACATCCAGGAAACAGCCCCAGTAGAAAGCTAACTTCCCGTTAAGCTGCGCAGCTTCCCATTGAGCCTCATGCAGGGTCTCAGGGCTGCAGTAGAGAGATGTAGGGAGGCACCTCGCTCCACTGGGCCTAGTAGAGAGCTGCTGCAGGTGGCGGAGAAGCGCCCCTCCTATCAGCCCCAACAGGAAGCTGCTGCAGCTGGGAGAGCGGTCCCTCCCCACTAACTGTGGCAGCTCTGTGGTGGGCCCAGCAGGGAAGCGTCCAGCACGGCAGGTCTGGCACATAGGCGGGGGCCTCAGGCGGGGGCATGAGCCAGACCTGCTAGCCACCTCTGGGGTGCAGCATGGTGCCCCAGGGCGGGTGGGCGGGCAGGTAGGCATCAGGCATCCTGCCTTAGCACCCCTGCACCCCACCTCAAGCCCACCAACCCGGAGCCACTTCCTGCACCCCAAACCCCTTATCCCCAGTCCCCTGAAAAGCCAGTTCCTGCACCCCAAACCCCTTATCCCCAGCCCTGAGTCCCCAAACTTTGTAGCCCTCTTGCATCCCAAATCCCTAGGCCTATCACAACCCCTGCTTCACCCCACAGACCCCTCTTGTATTCCAAATCCCTTGTCCCCACCCCACAGCCTGGAGTCCCTTACTGCACAACAAACCCTTCATCCCCAGAGCCCTCACACCCCAACTCTTTGCCCCAGGCCTGAGCCCTCTCCCATACTCATAACCCCTTGGCCCCACTCCCACAATATGAATTTTGTTATGTGTACCAATAGATGAAATCACCTCCACATTGGTGCACATAACAAAATTCATTCCACTGAGGGGGTGGGAAAAAGTAGAGGGTGCACTGGTGGGAAGAATCCTCTTCAGATTGTGTTTTCTAGTGGTTACATCCATTTAGGTTTATACTTATTTTTAACAGCCTTTCTGACGTGTGAAGAATAAGAGGAAAACTAAATCAGTGATATATTTGATTAATGTTCCCAGCCTGACAGTGGCTAAATTGGCCATTGAAATTTTTAATGGTGCCTGGATGTCTCTGAAATATTTAACAATCTTCCATTTTAAAATGAAACAAAGGGTCTTTTGCAGTTCCTAATAGACTTTGTCCAATTAACATCACACAAAAGGGATTTAAAATGGACTATTATGACTGATATGGGAGCAAACCGCTACAAGGCAATGCTCCTTTAAGCTTGTTTCTCCCCATTTAACATTTTAGTATATAGCAGAAAACACACGTCCTTAGTCTATGAACTGCAGGAGATCAGGAAAATGTTACCTTTGTCCTGAAATTTTCCTGAATTATTTTCATTAATGTAGAGTCTGTGCACGGTGTTCTTTCTCTCTGCAGCCTACAGAGAGCCCTATCTGTTTGTGACCCATTTCAATTCTCTTGAAGTGATTGAGATTCAGGCTCGTGCTTCTCTAGGGTAAGTCATGCTCTGCTCAGCACTTTGCAGAGAAGAAGTATGATTTGCTGCAGGGTGTTTTTCAAGAATAATGTACAACAACCAGATTAAACATGTTTTTCTTCCCTTCACTCAGCACTCCTGCACGAGCCCACTTGGATATCCCAAGTCCTCGGTATCTGGGGCCAGCAATTTCATCAGGCAATTTATCTGGCCTCCTCCTATCAGGACAAATTAAGAGTGATCTCCTGTAAGGAAATTTGGTGAAGGAGTCCAATGATGAACACCACAGAGGATCCTCCACTACACGCAGGTATGAGTTTCTGTGCTATATTCAGTCCAGGCCCACCAATGGGGGCAGGGAGTTGCCTTGGGGCCTGGCAAATTGCTGCTACTGCAGAAGCAGCAGTAGCTGGAGCCCTGGGCCCTTTGAATTGCTTCCAGAGCACTGCTCCATGGGGCTCTGAGGGCTGGGGGTGAAGGGGGCAACACTACAGTCTCAATGACTGAGGACTGGCTGCCACAGCTCTACCCCTTCCACTTGAGGTCCCACCCCTTCCAGGGGCACAGAACTGCCCCACACACACACCTTGTCTGGGGGCCCACAGAAGCTGTCAGCCCCTCTGTTTCAGTCCTGTTCCTCGTGCTATGTAGGCAGCATTAGCGCTAGAGCTTTTCTCTGGTATTGTTGCATGACAACCTCATTTTGCTGTAATGGAAAAACTTCCTCCATAAATACTTTCAAAACTTTAGTGATGTTAATACTGTTTTGAAAAAGAGATGCCCAGGTGACGAAGACTCTCTGCATGCATCTGTGTGTGAGATTCTTTCTGAAATCCTTTTAACTACCGTAATTTAGCGAATATAACCGCGGGTTATATTCCTTTACAAACCCCGCACCCCTCTGCGGGCTATAGTCGTGCACGGGTTATATAGGGTTTTTTTACAGAAATGGCAGAGGACCCTCCCCTTCACTACCTTTGCTGGGCTGGGTACAGAACAATGCGGGAAACTTACAGCGGCCGCAGCAGCAGGGAACTCTCCGGGCTGGGGCAGAGACATCCCCAGCAGAGGCGGGAGGAGCTCGGAGCAAGTTGCGGCTGTGGGGTTTGGCGCCAGCAGCAGTGGCGGGAGTCTGCAGGCTATATAGGGTTGTTGTTTTTAGATGGAAAGGAAGACAATGCCGGGCTGGGTACAGAACAACGGGGGAAACTGACAGGGGCCGCAGCAGCAGGAATGCTCCAGAGCTGGGGCAGAGACATCCCCAGCAGAGGCGGGAAGCTCCCAACCTGGGCTAACAAAGGAAGGAGCCTGGAGCAAGTTGCAGCAGCGGGCTTTAAAAGCTTTAAAAAGTTTGAAAAGCTTAAAAGGGTAAAGGTTTAGCCTCGTCTAGACTGGCATGATTTTCATAAATGCTTTTAACGGAAAAGTTTTCCGTTAAAAGTATTTATGAAAAAAGCGCCTAGATTGGCACGGACAAAAGCACTTTTTGCGGAAAGCGTCGTGCCAATCTAGACGCTCTTTTCGAAAATGCTTTTAACGGAAAACTTTTCCGTTAAAAGCATTTCAGAAAATCATGCCAGTGTAGACACAGCCAAAGGGAAAATCCGTGGGGTATACTCGTGCGGGGTTTATGCAGGTGTGGGGATATATGCGCTAAATTACGTAATGTGTCCAAAACAAAATTTGTCAAGGAGGTACATTTCCTAATCGTTCTAGGAAGAGATATATCCCAGCTGAGTCCATTTTCAGATAGTCCCATTCTGGAGAATTTGGGATGTTTTGCAACACTTCAGAAATTAAGAATTTACTCTAGGACAAAGAGATAAGTAGGTTGTGGTGATTTCCATCAAGACCATGGGAAGGGCTTCTGTGTTGAAGTCTAGGGTGAGAACCTTCCTCCCTCTTTTGCATAGAATGGGTTGCTCAGAGATCCACAGTTGGTCCCTAGATTAGGACTGGATGAATTAGAGGAGTTTGTTTTCTTAACATGACTACTTGTGGAAAAAAGTATCCTGATTAAGAAAACCTGCATAAATGTTCTGTTTTAGAACAGTAATAAAATTAGATGTTTAAACATTGATACACTACATTAATTTTTTTTCTTGAAATAAATTGCTTGTCCCTAATCATGGAATTATTCCTTAGCCACAACAGCTGAGGCTGCCAAAACAGGATTTGGACCAGAAATGATATTTTACTCATGCTGATGTGGCCTTGAAAGTCTAATGCTAACATTCATTATTGCCATGAAAATGGAACACAAGTGATTTCAAATGATCTTTAAAAGCCAGAATCCCAACCCTTTAAATATTGCCTGTCTGAAATGTGACAGTGTAGGAGAATGTATTAAGTGACGTGATCTTGTGTGTTAAGCAGAACGGGGCCAAATTGGTCAGGTAAGTGAATATTGTGACTGATAGTGCTATGTTGTAGAGTGAAAAGTGTTATCTATAAAATGAGAGAGAAATCTAAAGCCTGGCAAATTTGTAAGCTCTGTGCTGCCATCCTCTTATTGGAATGCTTACATAGATGTCTTGTAACTTGTGCTGCCTGTGCAAGACTTATGAGGTGTAAATTAATTTTTGATGCACTATCACTTAGGAAAAGCCTACTGTTACATCCCAGGGAAAATAAGTTCTTATAGCCGTTACATGGACTTGATTTGTGTTGACTATTCCATAAGAAGCTGAAATGTCTAGTTTAGTAGAGGTACCATTAAAGCTATGTGGTCTCCTAGTGCAGAGATTTTTACAGCAGTACTTATATATATCTTCAGAAAGAGGATAACATTCTCTTCTGTAATAGATAAGTGTAGCTTTAAACAGGCTATAGACAGAAATTAACTACCTTTCATGAATTATCATCTAGGCTTCTTTAGAACACCATGTTAAAGAAAAACTGCTGGTAAGAGACTCTGTAATAATGATGTTCCATCCAGTCAGGACTTGTTTGGTGGCTGGTAACAAACCTTTTCAGGTGGTACTATTATATCCACAGAGCACACAACTGGGAGCCTAGGCGTGTGGCTTTTCTGAACAGTTCAGAGAAGTGGTTAGCATTTTTCAGTAAGCTGAATTAGCTCTGGGTGTGCTTTCATTTCAACAATGTGGGGGTGGGGGAGAGATATGCCCTTGTTAATTAAAAATGTAACTTTAAGGTTTTGTCACTCAGCTGTCCACACCCATTGTTTTTGAATGACAGTAGCCCTAATAATAGAGGTCCTCCCACATATAATGAGCACATAACCAAGCGGGTAGCATCAAGCCCAGGACCACCAGAAGGTCCAAGCCACCCTCGAGAACCAAGCACACCACATCGGTATCGAGAGGGAAGGACAGAGCTGCGAGGGACAAGTCTCCTGGGCGACCACTGAGAGAGAAATCTCCAGGCAGGCTTCTGAGCACCCGCAGAGAAAGGTCCCTGGAAGATTGTTTGAAGAGAGCAGCAGGGGCGAACACCTGTGGGAGGTGCAAGAACTCCACTCTCACAAGTCAATAAGGTAAGCTGGAGCTCTGTCAAATGTCTGAGTCTCCCACTGGGGAGTGGCTGTTTGCATAGTGAAACGCCTGTTTGAGAGAGGGCTTCAACCTACACCCACTTTAACTCATGCAATCACAGTACATCTAAACATATATGCATTGGATATCTGAAAATCTCTTCCAAAGAGAATATGTTCCCCAGTGCTAGTTTCATGCCAGGGTGTTTAGATCTGTGTTTGACTATAGTCTACATCTGTGAATGAGGAGGGCATCTGCACTGAGAGAAATCAAGTCCACACTGGAAATGAGAGGGGGTTATTTAGGAGAAGGCGCTTGTCAGGAGCTCACTTTATGCCAGGTAAAGATGGTGAACTTCCCCTCACTGGTAGGGGAAGATTCATGCCACACAGCATTTTCATCTAGACAGGGGACACATGGTACTCAGTAAAACTCTGCTTCTGCTACCTACTGACAACAGTGCTGCTTATATGACCTGGGACCACATATAGGAGAACAGGAATGTTTTACTGCATCTTGTAATAACTTGTCATTTTATTTCCCTGCTAGGTCTGGGACCAATCTTCAGTATAAGTCTCAGCTAGACAAACTTACTCCTCATTGTGATCTGCAGGAAAAACAAAGAAAATGTACTGAATATATGTACTCCATGCTTCTGCTGCCTGGTTACCAAAACAACCTTATTGGGCCAGAACTGACACTGCATCAGGAGACACATGACTGTAACAAGGACTGTCTGCCTCTCAGTTTATTTCCTGCACCTTCCTGCAGTCATACTTTTGCACTTTGTACTACTGTTACTCTTTCAAGCAGTTCATAAACTTTCTGTACTCTAGCTTTAGTCCTTAATAGTTCATCAAGGAAATCAAATGGGATGAGGATCCCAGCCCAAATCTTAATGTGGTTAGCACCATTTCCTGGAATGTGTGATGGCCTTGTAAATGGCAAGGCCACAGTGATTTGGTTGCAGTAGACTGCATTGCTAGATAGTCTCTACAGAACTCTAGAGAAAAGCTGGATCTGTTTGTTCCACTCCCACATTTAAAGCTCATTCTCTTTTGTTCTCATTCAAATTGCTCCAGTGCAGGTTTGTTCAGATGGAGGAGAAGGAGGGCAGATCCCTTGATTAGATGGTTACAGTCCCCATGCCCTAAAACAAAGTTCATTGTCTCTGACATTCTAGGGTACGAGACTTTTGACCCAGGTTTTCTGCATGGCAATTGACTGCATGCTGCCGCACCATCACTCTGGCTGCTCTCTTGTTTTAGGTTGCTGTGTTAAGTATTGTCTTGTACCTCACCTGTAAATTAATTGAAGTCTTTAGATTATGCTGCAAAATGACCACCATGATTTACTGGAGAACTAGGCACAGAAGAGAGTGTTACGATCCTTATTGTATGACAAGAGACCTATAATCACTGTCCTTCACCTTCATGGCACCCCAGTGTCAAACATGACCCCCTTCAGGCTATATCTAGACTACACTGATCTATCAGAAAAGGTACGCAAAATTGCATACCTTTTCCGATAGTTCGAAGAGGCTTTTCTGAAATTTGGCCCGTCTACACTGGGCCAAATTTCAGAAAAACTCCTCTTTTGGAAGAGCCCTTCTTCCTCGTGGAATGAGGCAGACAGGGCTTCTGAAAGCGCATCTGCTCTTCCGCAAAAAAAGTGGAAGAGCAGACACGTTCCTGGGCAGCAGAGTTTTCGGGGTACCTCTGGTATCGGAAAAACCCCATACTGTAGACATAGCCTCAGAAATTGCATCCGAATCTTATGGTCATTGTTTTCCATAGAGGCTACTCCCACAGTGGTTGTCAGGTTGCCCCCACCCCCAAAGTTCAAAGGAAAGCATGAGAAAGGAAGTGCACATAATTCTCTCAAAACAAGATTCTTCTTTCCTGTTATGATTGTATTTTCTTGTACAATAAGACCTAATAGTCACGACACTAGAGAGTATTTACAATAAACAGCTTTGGCAGTTACCAAACACCTCACCTCTGCTTTTGCCTCTAATCTCAAGCCATTTATTGCTTCATATTCTCCAATGCCATGAACATTATCCCTTGTAACTGAGTCAGAGCTCAAATGATTTTCAAGGCAGGTTTTGACCATTCAGTCTGCTTCAGTGACATGCTGAGTGAAGAGCCATGTTCTCTATAAATGGAAGAGAGCAAAACGGCATCCAGTTTTCTCATTGGCCAAGCCTTTATCTTCTGCTTGTCCCTTGCCAGCCAGTGCTAACCTGTCCTAGACAGCCATAAAGCTCCAAATGCCTTGCCAGTGCCCTTTGGCAAGTTTCATGGATATTGTGTTCTGTTCTCTTCTCTGTTGGGTTACTTTAGACCAGATGAAATTTGTCTATGATCTCTGTGACCTTTCAAAATACTGAGATGCGTTCTTTAAATCTTTGCATCTCATGGAAGATCTTCATGGCCTAGAAATGGACTTGTCAAGTCCTGAGTGTATCTTGTGTCATGTTTGTGAAATGCTTCCTGTTATAGAGATAGCTCAAAGGACTTGTACATATTTACAATAAACTTTATATTCTTAACAAAGGGAATGTAATTGGTTTCTACTTTTTATTGTAAACTGCATTTTCAACACTAGCTTTTTGTTTTAATGTTGTTTGTGGACAGCCAGCTTCAGACATTGGAGGGACCTCAGATCAGTCCTCCCAGATCCCATGAAGAAACATTTAGATTGCAATTTAATGTCATATTTATGCTATCAAAGCTTGTTACCTAAAATCTTAAAGTACAGGATTTTTGTTCATTACCTTTTTATTATTGACAAGGGAGGAAACCAGAAATACAGTTCAAACTCTACCTGGAAAACATTGAACTTAATATAGTTTGTTGTTGAACAATAACCAAATAAAACAATTGACTAGCATGGTGAGGTGACCTTTCCTTCCATGTAGGGTACCACTAAGCCATTCTACCAGATCAGCCAATCTTGGGAGCTATAATTTATAGGAGTGCAAGCATGAAAGAGCTCACCTTCAGAATATTCTGCCTTTTAGCAGACCGCTTCTCCCGTCCAAGTAGCATATGTGCTATCAGAAAGTTAAAGCATATTGAGTTGAACTGAAACAGATTTTTTTAACTACAGGTTGGACATCTCTTATCTGGCACCCTCGGGCCCTGACTGGTCCCGAACCATGGAATTTGCCGGACTAGAGAAGGTTCCTGCCCCAGCCGCTGGCTCTGCCAGCTCCATGTGTGGGGTGGGGGGAAGCGGGGACTACCTCCAGCCCCTGCCAGGCTGGGCTGCCTACTGGGTTACTGGACCCATTGCCACTGGCCCTGGCCAGACTGCCTGCTATGCTCCAGCCCCACCCTGCCGGGGCTGGCTCTGGCCCTGGTTGGGCTGCCAGAGGCTGCTGAGGACTTGGGCTCCAGTCCCAGCCCCGTGGCAGCCTGTGGGCTCTGGCCCCTCTTCTGTGGGCTGCTGGGGCTGCCACCGGCCACGGTCCCGCTGTCGAGGCCTCAGGCTCCTGTCCCATTGCATCCCACAGGCTCTGGCTCTGCTTTCGTGGGCTGCCCGAGGCTCTGGTTCCAGCCCGCACTGCCACGGGCTGTCATCGGCCCGAACCTGTGCTGCCGGGGCTGCTCTGACCCAGTCCAAGTCTGCAGGCTGTTGGGGGCTGCTGCTGGCTCCAGCCCCACTGCTGGGGGCTGCCCCAGCCCTGCCCCATCCCACTGCTTCAGCCGAGCCCTCCTGGATTGCCCTCCTGTCACTAGGCTACTGGGGTTCTCTGATCCAGGAACATCGGTGGTCCTGCTGGACTAGAGAATTCCGGTTTCAGGAGGTGCAACCTGTAGCAGTGTGAGCCCTTTGCCACCATCAATACGTATACAGCTGAGATGCACATGAGTATCTGGACGAAGACTCTGGCCCTTGACAAATTATTCCTAGCTGAAATTTTGTGTCTGGATTAACCCTTTTAATTGCCATCAGCTGCTGCTCTACTGCAGCAGTGTTTTAATAGCAAGGGGAACGGTTAGTCATCCCACCATCTTAATATTCTGGTGCTGTAATGCCTGAGAGCTGCAATTTTTAAAAGGCTACACACAATTCTGATTGTACACAATATGCCAAGTTACTGTACATCTAGAGTTTTCCCACTGGGTGTAAGTTATTAAGCTCAGATAATGTAAATACAACTATTTTTAACTAAACAGTTGTTATAGGGTCTGAAGAATGCTTTCATAGGAAGAGTTTTTATTCACTCTGCTGCCTGCAGTAACTTTTATTTCTGTCCTCCTACTGTTCAGTGTTTTTGTGCATATAAATATCCCAACCTCCCCATAAAGGTTTTTCTTGGCAGGCATGTAGGAGACTTACTAATAACTACTCTTACATTTTGGTCTACAACATTTTTCATAGAAATGTTCTGCATAAAGCCAAACTGCTCGATTTATCTATTGTGCCTACTGTCTGATGTGTTCTTTGTGTGCATTGAAATGCTAATTTGTTAAATGTTCCTTTATTTCTATTTTATCAGAGGCATCTTTAAAACTCATTGTTTCATTCCGATGATGCATGATCAGCATTGTAACACTAAAATAGGAACTAGTGAAGGAAAATATTTATTAAGCCTTTTGACTGCCATGAACACTACACAAATATTCAGTCACCTTGACCATATGTTCTGTGCTGAAATTTGCTTCATGCAAGTAAACCTTAATTTTGCTGTATACACAATGCTTTTTCTCCAGTAAAAGTAAGGAGACAGACTACTGTTGTAGGTAGGTGCAGTATATCAACAGCCAAGAATCAACAAACAGTGTAGCTGCTACTTTATATGACAGCTTCTATCACACTTTGCACCCAGCTTTTTCCTTTGCATGGATTTAATTCATGACGTTACAGAAAGTGTGTAGACTACAACTCTGACTTCCACATGCTTGAGAAATCCAAGCCGTTGACAGGACTTAAGTGTGACAATGACAGTAGGGCTAGCTATGGTCTGACATTATCGCCCTAGGGCACATTGTAGAGCATGCTGTTGCTTTATGAAAGGTCAAATCTGAAAATATATGTCACCAAAAAAGTGCCTGGCTTCAGTATATAGATATAAACATCCAGTTCTATTACAGACTACAAGAGTGTAACTCTCCTTCTTAGCAGGTGCTAATGGTAATAATCATTGAGCTTGTAGTGCACCATGTTCCACTATCAGCACTGTCTGAGAATTTGATTGTGAAGGTGTATGATGGTGCTTTGACAGATGTATAGTGTGTCGAGATACCTACTGGCAATTAGCCTTTAGTACAAGGAGATCCCACCTAATTTTAGAGCAGCTGCAGCAGAGAGTAATTCCACTTAGCCCAGGAAAGTGGAACCATGATGTGTAAGAAAGTGATGATATAGCCTGTTGGGGCTCCCCCTTCCAGGTCCGTGGGCAACCACTCTGCTTAAGTCCACAGAGCCCCTTTAGTCCTGGGTCTTGGGCTGGTGATAAGCCCAGTTCAATGGGTAGGCAGTTTGGTAGGCAGAAGCCTAGGTCCTGGTTTAGGGTGGGCAATATACAAACAGTCCACATCCCGGCCCTGGGTCAGGGCAGGGCAGCAACACAAACAAACAGTTGCTGGTTATAGTTCATAGCCCAGGCCTGGGTTCAGGACAGGGCAGCAAACAAAGAGTTTCAGGTCTCCTGGCTTGGGCAGAGATCTAGGGCAAGTAGGCAGCTCGCCTGAAATGACAAAGGGGGGTGGCGGGGGGGGGGAACACAGGCCCACCCACTCCACTGGGTCCCATCCCTAACAGCAGCAGAGCAGTCTGCTGCTGGGTCAGTGGGGATCTGCACCGCAACACACTGACCACTGCTGTGGCCAGCTATCCCTGGGCTACTTCTATTCTCCCCCGTCCATGGGTACCTGGGTCTTCTGCAGGTCTGCTGGGTGGTTGGGGCTTGTCAGCTCCAACAAGTCTGCTGATCCAGGCCAATCCTCAGCCTTTAGCAGGCGTGGGGTCCAGACCAGTCCTCAACCCAAGAACACAAGACAGACATCTGCTTCCTCTGCTAGCTGGACCCTTAGTGAGCTCCTGGGCTGGCCTTTTATAGTCCTGGCCACATCTCCGGCCGTCTGGTCAGGTGAGGGGTGGGAGTCAGGCTCTACCCAAAAGGGCTCCCGGAGGGGCTCTTCTGGGTCAGTGGGTGGCCGCTCAGTGCCCGGCTCCAGGAGGAGGGTGAGGGTGTGGTTGTGGTAGCTGCTCCTTTCCTCCTGTGCTCTGGAGCACCTTCCCTTCCTCTCTCCTGCCCCGCTCGGTTGCTGCTCCTGCTGCAGGAGCCCTCCTGACCCGCTCTCCCGCAGCTGCCTACCTGCTTGCCTGCCTGTTGCTGGGCCTCTCCCAGGACTGCTGCTGCTACCACCTACAACCTTGCTGCTTTCTCAGGGCGGCCTGCCAGCCTGCCCCGCCCCCTCCCGCCAGAGGAGAGGTGAAGAGGACCCACCACCACCAGCACCCACCGTCCAGAGGCCTTTCCCTGGTTGGCGCCCGCCCGCTGCTGCTACTGTACCACCTGCACCCCGTCGAGGAGAAGGAAGAGGACGACCACCATTTGGACTGTGGAGGGCTTGTTTGTTGGGACTGAGCCTTTAACACCTGTGCTCCTGGGATGGTGGTAACTTGAGTTGCTGCGAGGAGCCCTTCCCCAGTCCAGCTGCCCCCTTTTCTACTGCCACCACCAACCCCCTTGTACCACTAGGACCCTCTCTTCACCCCTCGGCAGGGCTAGGCTGCTCGTTCCTGTGAGGGCCACTCTTTTCTAGTGGGCCCACCAGATCCATCTCCACCTGCTCAAAAAGCACTCCTATGACCAGAATGGGTATATGAGGGGGCTTTGGGTATGTTAGGCCCAGCTCATTGGCATTCAGGGCAGGAGGTACAGTAATCTCTAACCTCCTGATGTATACCAGGCCAGAAGAACCGCTGGGCCACTCATTGGAGGGGCTTCTGGTTGCCTAGGTGTCCGGCTCAGGGGGTTGCGTGTGCTAAGTGAAGGAGGCTTCGGCGCAGTCTCCGAGGGACTAATAACTGGTGTATCTCGTCCTGTGTCTGGGGGTCGACAACCACCTGATACAGTCAGTCTTCCTGTATTTTGAAGCGTGGCCCCTGCGGGCGCCTCATCCCCTCTACTTCTCCCGGGTCATGAGCTGTAGCGTGCTCCCACACCTGGCTCAGGGTTTGGTCTTCCTTCTGTTCCCTCAAGAAGTCTATGTCCCTCTCTAGCTCTACCTGGATATCTTTCTCTGGTGCTTCTCCACTGGGTTTCAGGGCTATCGGGGGCCCTAGAGGATTAGAGGTGCCTTTTCGAGGGCTTACCTCCATGGGAAGCCCTAACGCCCTGGGTTGCCGCTTCCTCGTGGGGCGATAGTCGCAGCCCCTCATGACTTCTTGAAATTGTGGCTAATCATGTCCTAACACCATGGGGTAGGTTAGTTGGGGTGTCATCCCTACCCAAAGGTGCTCTCTTCAGCCCCAAACTTCAAAGTCTACCCAGGCAGTCAGCTAAGGATGCACATCTCCGTGAATACACGGCTGCGTCTAGACTGCCATGATTTTGCACAAAAGCTTGCCGCCTGTCTACACTGGCCATGAGTATTTGCGCAAGAACACTGATGCTCTACTGTGCAAAATCAGTGCTTCTTGCGCAAATACTCTGATGCTCCCGCTCAGGAATAAGCCCGCTTGCGCAAGTGTTCTTGCGCAAGAGGCCAGTGTAGACAGGCAGCTAAGACATTTTGCGCAAAAGCAGGCTAAACGGAAAAAGCCCTAGGGGCCGCTTGGACGCTCGGTACCTGCAAGCCAGCTCCTGACTTCCTGGTAAGCCGAGCCCCCTTAAGGCAGACGCAGCCTGCAGAGGCCACGAGGCAGAAGCCCTTCTGCCACCTCTGCAGAGAGCTCTGCCACGCGGCCCCCTTGCCATCCCCAACAGCCACCCAGAGCATGATGGCAGCTCCAGGGGAACAACCACCTGCACCCCCAGCGCAGGAGGCCCTAAGGGGCCGAAATGGAGGGCCCCATCCTGGTCCCTGGGAGCTGGAGGCCCTCCTGGACCTGTGGCAGGAGGAGGAGACCTCAGCACCCACTCCCATCGCTGCAATGCAGACATTTTCAACTACATGGCCCAGGCGCCGCCCACCAGGGACATCCAGCCCAGACCCTCGAGCAAGTCCAGGCTAAAGTAAAAGAACTGCACCTGGGCTATGTCCGGGCCAGCGAGGGCCGGGGCAGGAGCCGACACCTGTCTCCACTACCAGCGGCTCCACCGCATCCTGGGCCAGCCAGCACCCCAGGGACCATCCATCCCTGTGGACACGTGCATGCGCGCCCCAAAACCAGGACCAGCGAGGTGGGGAAGAAGATGAGCCAGCCAGCGGGTCGGAGGACGAGGCCAGCACCGGGACCCTCCCACGGAGGCCCCTCCAGCAGCCCCGACGTCTCCTGTGCGTCCTCGGAGGCCGGGAAGGATCCACCGGTGAGTGTTGCACTTTGCACTCACAAGGGCGGGGGAGCCAGGCGCCCAGAGGGGAGGGGAGAGCGCGTCACTCAGGCCGCGTGAGCTGCACGCTGTGTAGCATTAGCAGTATGCAGCACGTGCAGCCTGGTGACCGAGCAGCATGTGGCCGCAGGCAGCTCCAGGGCACGCCTGGGACCGTGCTGCTCACACACATCCAGGGGAAGGGTGGATGCCGGCTGGAACCAGCCAGGGCCCCAGGGGCTCAGACCAGAGCCCGCATGTCCACAAGGGTGCAGCACGCAGAACGGCACACTGTCCCATGCCTGGCTGTGAGGCACAGCCAGCTCCTGGGAAAAACCAAAGTGTCACAGCCCTGTGAGCGTGGCCCCCACTGAGCCCCTCGCCTGCTCCCGGTGCCTTGGCTGGCCTCCTGAGGGAAGTGCCCACACATGTCCCTGGGCTACCGTGTGTGAGGGCTAGCGGGCGGGGAGGGAGGAAGCGCTCGGGCCGGCCCTAGGGCCACCTGAGTTTTGCTGCAAGGATGGTACACTCCCAGTCACTCTCCTGGTTCCGCTCCAGGAGACATCCCACATGATGGGGATCTGAGAGCCCAGACCACATCTGCCAGATGTGCTCCCAGGCACTGTGTGGGGATTCATCTCGCCTCCCTGTCAAACACCATTGATTAGCCCAAAGCCTCACAGCCTCCACCGGCAGGGAGTTCCACAGGTTAACACAACACCAGCGCCTCCCACCCCCAAAGGGCCAGGACACAGACCGGTGGGTACAATACATGGAGGAGGACCCTACTCCAGGGGCGGTCCTATGCAGCAAACATACAACCCGGGGAGGCGGGTAACCGAGTGGGCCCAAGCCACACTACTGTGGTGTCACCTGGGCTCAGGGGTGGAGGGCATGGGGTGTGGGGACAGTGGCCGGGCTGCCTGACTGACCCATCCTTTCTTCTGTTCCTGCAGCGGGACCAAGCAGAAGCAGGGGACCCTCCAGCCCTGCGGCAGCAGCAGCAGCACCCCAGCCGCCCAACCACCAAGGCGGCAGGTCCGGCAGCGGACCAGCTCCTTGCCCCACGTGCAGGCCGTCAAACGCGTCGAGGCAGCCATCACGCGGCGGGTGGAGGCGGACCTGCAGTGGCGCCAGGAGGCCTGGGGCTCCTTCCAGGCCCAGTGCATGCACATGGCGGATGCAATATCCCACCTCACTGCACACATTGGCCATACCATCCATTATGGCATGGCCTTGCCCCATGCACCCGCCATCCTCCCTAGCACTGCCTGCCCCCTCCTGCCCCTGCCCCTCCTGCAATGGCCCCTCCTACAATGGCTCCTCCTGCTCCTGCCCCTGCCCCTCCTGCCCCTGCCCCTGCCCCTCCTGCAATGGCTCCTCCTGCTCCTGCCCCTCCTGCCCACCTCCCCGTGCTGCCTGCCCCGGCCTGACCCCCATGTGCAGGTCTGCCCCCGCAGAAGCAGTCGCAGGGGGCACCCCTCCCAGCAGTAGCTCCTCCCGCTCCCAGTTCAAAGCCTCCTCCCTCTCCATCCATCTCCCCCTCCCCATTGTAAATAAAAGTTACAAGTTTGTGTTAAAAAAAAACCTGTGTTTGTTGTTTATTGGGAGGTAAGGGGAGAGGAGGGGAAGGGTAGGGGATGGGAGGGAGTTGTAAGGGAGACAGAGGCGACCCTACTATGGGGCCTGGGAGAACATCTCCGTCAGGGCCTCCCGGATGCACACCCATCCTGGTGCGCCTGGCAGATGGCAGCTGTGCGGGGCTGTTTGTAGGCCTGGCCTCGCCTGCCATCCATGCCGGGAGGAAGGCCTCCGCTCCACAAGATTGTGGAGCACGCAGCATGCAGCCACTACCTCCGGGACATTCTGCTCACCCATCTCGAGATGGGTGAGGCGAACCAGGCTTTCAACCGCCCGAAGGTTGTGGTCCGCCGCCTGCAGGGCCGCATTAGCCAGGGCAGCAGGGTAGGCCCCACAACACAGGTGGGCATGGGCACGTCCCCGACAGTAAATTCCCACCAGGGGAAGTAAGTGCCGCCTCCAGCCTGCAAACAGGCCGGCGTTGTGTAGGATGCGGGCGTCATGTGCCCTGCCGGACCAGCCCGCATAAACGTCCAGGAAGTGGCCACAGTGGTCCACGAGGGCCTGGAGTACAATTGAGAAGTACCTTTCTGTTAATAAAATGGGCCGCTTGATGCCCGGGCACGGATGGGGATGTGGGTTGCATCCAGGGCTCCCCGCAGTTGGGGAACCCGAGGGCACGGGCCACCGTAGCCTCCACGTCGCGCAGGCGGATGACTCTCGGGAGCAGGACCTCATTGATGGCATGGACGACCTGCAGAAGGGTGCAGAGAAACACAGGGGAACACATCACATAAGGCAGGGTGAGGCGTGCCCTTGGGCCCCCGCCGTGATGCCCTCTGTCCTCACGCACACACACACACACACCAGGGCCCCTCACCCCACGGGCCCCCCGCCCCACCAGCAGGCCTGTGCAAGGGAGGGATGGCCCAAACCCCTGGGTGACCCAGCCTGAGTCTTGCCTGCCCCTGGGCATGGAGTGCAGCACCTCCCGCCACCCCACTCCCCACTCCCCTGGGACTTACCTCTATCACGACAGCACTGACGGTGGATCTGCCCACCCCGAACTGGTGTGCCACCGATCGGTAGCTGTCCGGGTGGCCAGCTTCCACAGTGCAATGGCGACCCTCTTGTCCATGGGGATGGGTGCCTGCAGCCGGGTGGTGGTTTCTCTGAGCGCAGGGGCGAGCCAGGCACATAGCTCCAGGAATGTCTGCTTTCGCATGCAGAAGTTCCGAGCCATTGCTGGTCGTCCCATTGCCCCAGGACCAGCCGGTCCCACCAGTCGGTACTGGTGTCCAGTCTCCACAGTGGTCTCTCCACGCTGGGGTGGGGATGCCACAGGACGCCATGGCCTCCTGGTGAGGGAGTCCAGAGCGATCTGCCTCCAGGTCCTGGAAGAGGAGGGCAGCAGCCTGGAGCACCAGCTGCAGGCACTCCAAAATGGCCGGAAGGGGCCAGAGCAGGCACATGGCCACCCCTGGCTCCATGGCACAAAAACAAGGTAGATGAAAAAAATCAGCCAAAGGCACTAAAAGGCACAAGGCAGTGGTGTCCAAAAAGGCAGAGGGCAACCACAAAACTGCTACAGCTGTCAGTCCCTGCAAGAGGTCCTATAGCACGCAGCAGGAGAGAAACGGCTGTCCAGGGAGATCCCTTTAAGCACATGTCTCAAAGGAGCTCCAGCCCCCCCGGAAAGGGCTGGTGCCCTTTGCCCTCTTCAAAATGGTTCCGGGCTTCTGCTTTGTGCAAAAGCATGCCGCCAATGTAGACGCGCTTTTGCACAAAAGCGCATCGTTCTAACGATGACGCGGGACCAATCTAGACACTCTCTTGCGCAAATACTTGTAACGGAAAAACTTTTCCGTTAAAAGTATTTGCACAAAATCTTGCCAATCTAGACACAGCCTAAGGGTTTTCTACACAGCAGCATTATTTCAGAATAACAATGCGAGCGCCCATGCAGCAATTCTGTTATTTCAAATTTATTTCAAAATAATGGAGGGCTTATTCTGACTTCTCTAAACCTCATTCCAGAAGGAATAACACCTATTCAAATAGCTATTTTGAAATAGCTGTAGTGCAGATGCTCCACTGCTGCTATTTTGAAATAGCTCCTCCCCAGGGCCGTTTAAAGTAATTATGCCCTAGTGCTTCCTGGGGCTCTAAATCAAGGTAGGGCATCCACATTAGGAGCCTGCCTCAGACTAATTTCGAGGCTTCCCTGTAGTATAGATGTACTATTTCAAAATAAGCTATTTCGTATTTCTTCCTGTGATGGGTGGACAGAGCCCGACCTTCCTGCTGGAGGCCTTTCAGCACCTGGCCAGCAGCAGGAACAGTGGAGAGGTCCTCCAAGCAGGGCAGAAGAGCCTGCTCTGCAGCCAATCAGGTAAGGCAGGCTGCTATATAAGGAGCTGTCAAGTGAAGGCTAGGCAGTTCCATCCTGGAGCTCAACGTGGCCAGACCTCTGGGCTGACTGGGAGCATCAGTACCTGGGCCAGCTCTGAGTGGGCGCTGGGCCTTTTGAACTAAGCAGGCTAGCTCCTTGGGCAGAAGGGTAGCCTGTGGCGGCTTGGAGGAACCCTGGGGAACTCTGCACCTCGACCACCGATTGGACTGTGCCTTGCCTCTGAGCAGGTGAGGTAATTAGTGTGAGACCCCTTTAGCCACTAAGGGGTGCTCACGGACAGTACTGAACCTGTTACACTTCAGGAATAGTTTACTGCAAATAAGCATGCAGTGTAGATGTAGCCTAAGTGTGTAATTAAAACTGAAACACCTCTGACCAAAAGCATTTTGGTCAATTGCTGAATCCTACATTTAGACACCCGAACAATCCTATTTCACTAGTCAAAATACTTTAGTTTTATTTTTAAAATGGCAGGTTTAAAGCAGTAGAACTGCCAGGCTCTCACTGGATGGCTAACCACAAAGACTAAAAGAAGTTCTAATTTAGATGGCTACAAGACTCACGTATGCTTGAGAGAACATGATTGGGGTACAAATGTTAATATCTTCATGCACTTACCTGGTCTCTTGGATGATTTAAGCTACCAGAAAAGGAGGGGAGAAGGATGAACGAAGCAATTTTAGACATTTGGAATGAAACTTGTGGTACAATAAAAGTCTTAGTCTGAAAAGAATTGTGACAAATGAAAAGTGAGGTAAAATTTTATATTCCAATTCTTTTTGAATATGTTATAACCAATAACTAGAATACAAAGCACTAAATCATGAATAGTAAACAAGACTTCACACAGAGCATCAGGATCATGATGCAAAACACAAAGTTAAGTTTTTCTGCTAACTTCCTCAAGTAATTCACCAAAATAAACAAACCAAAACCAAACTCCATCTCTCACCCTCATCTCCAGAGTGTTCTAATCAGGCTTGGAATAAACAGTTCTAAAGTAGTCCTCACTGATGAGAGAGCTGAAACCTGACCCCATCATCTTACATAGCTTAAACAAGCCCATTTGGGGACCCTGATTGTAGAGACTTGTGGATCTGACAAAATAAAAGACAGGGCTGGAAGAGCATCATGGGGTGGGAAGCCCAGCCCCCTGGGAGGCTTGGTGGGGTGCCTCTTAGGCCCAGTCTGCATTGCCTCACCCCATAATCTGGCCACTGTCTATAGCCTCTATCAGCAGGGCGGTACGGCTCAGCGGCCTAGTCTATAGTTGCCCCAGTCAGTGGAACAGTAAGGCCCAGCGGCCAGATCAGTATGGCACTGAGGCACACCCCTTTGGGGGTGGGGTAGGGGGACCTGGGCCCTCCCTATCTACCGGGCCCCAGCCCAGGGCCCTGTCGGTGGGCATGTCACACCACTAGCTTAGTAGGGAATCTGCCTGAAATTCACTGAGCTCACCGAGCCTCCAGCTCCCGCCCTGGGCTACTTCCTACCCTGTCTGATGGCTGGCTTCTTCCACACCCACGGCCTCAGGCTATTCACTCTCCTGCTTGCTGCTGCCATTGTGGTGGCGGCAGCCGTAGCTACTGCTGCTGTGGCGGTGGTGCCTGCTGCGGCTATTGTGCTAGGGCAGGAGCTCCTTCCTCCTCCGTGGTCAGCCCTGATGGAGCTGCTCCTGGCTTTTATACTAGGCCTGCAGTTGGCGCATGCCCAGCAGGGCTGTGAGGGAGGGGCCCTCTCAACCAAGCAGGCCTGGTTAACCCCTCCTGGGCCAGCGTGGTGTTGGTACACCCCGTCACAAAGAGACAAACCTTTTATATACAGGGTGCAACTTTCCACTTCTCCCAAACAGCATTCTATGACATGAAACAAAGCTGAGCTGCATTGCAAAGAGGGAAACACATGGGCTCTCTTTTAAAACTTGAGATCTGACAGGAGTGTGTGTCTATAAATTCAGATGAAGTGAAAAGGAAAATGCTTCAGATTCCTATTATGTTAGAACCAGAAGTATAATTTACCCCAAACACCATTTTATTAATGTTAATTCTAATCTGTAGGAATGGGGGTGTGGTACGCATGGCAGGAAGGAATCACCCTCTTGCTACACCTAGTTATGTTAAGCAGTGGAGCATAGACTAAAAAGACAACTTTGGATGGGATACCTATATAAAGTGACAATTTCCCAGAATTACAAAAAGGAGCACCTGATTCGCCAGATATGGAGATAGCTTGATCTACAGCAGTGGTCAAACTGCACCTCCTCCCCTGCCATGGACCGCTTGAAAATTGCTGATATATTCAACACCCAACATCACAGGACCTAACTACATAAGCCACCACATCAAAGGTTCATACAACTGTAGATCCTCTAATGCAGTGTTTCCCAACCAGGGTTCCATGGAACCCTGGGGTTCCGCAGCCCATCATCAGGGGTTCTGTGAGAAATCATGGAATAAATAAATAAATAATGGTTTTCTTACAATGTAAGCTGACATATATATGTATATATAACAGCTCTTTACAAATAAATTTTCTTGACAATAATTTAGCAGTAATTGAATTGCGCTCCCCGCTGTCGACTTTTTCTGGCCAAGCAAATGTTTTCATAGGTAGGGGTTCCTCGGGATATGAAAAATTATTTTAGGGTTCCTCCATGGGAAAAAGGTTGAGAATCACTGCTCTAATGTGCTCTATGCCATCAAGTGCCAGAAATGCCCTCTGCCATGTATATTGGCCAAACTGGACAGTCTCTGCAACAAAGGACACAAATCAGATATTCAAAATGGTAACACAGAGAAACCTGTTGGGCAGCATTTTAACCTGCCTAGGCACTCAATGGATTTAAAGGTAGCCATTCTTTTGCAAAGTAATTTCAGGAACCAACTAAAGAGAGAAACTGCGGAACTGGCCTTCATATGCAAATTTGACACCTTCACGCAGGGACTGAACAAAAACATTAACTGAATGGGCTGTTATATTCAACCCAAATGCCATCGAAAGCTAAGTATCGGACACTTACAGCCCACTATTAGCCTCATTTAGCACGGACACTATAACTGACAGTCTCTCCGCCCTGCCCCCGCCTTTCTGCTTTAAATTTTGGGATTTCTGTACCTCTCTGCCTCTTGCTCCACTAATCTGAAGAAGTGGGTTGTGCCCACAAAAGCTTGTGATACTATATAAAATGTTTTGTTAGTCTCTAAGCCCTGGTCTACACTAGCGAAACAACAAGCGGAGCATCCACTACCAAGCCCGTTATTTCAAAACAACAGACTGGTTATTTTGAAATAACACCAGCTTCTCATGAGGAAAAATGCTTATTTGAAATTCTTATTTCTCTAGCATGTGTGGACACACAGCTGTTGCTATTTCAAAATAATTGGCCTCCAGAGGCCTCTCACAGCTGCACTTATGGCCGCTCTGGCCATACCTGCCAGCTCCACTACTCCCCTTCTAAGTAACAGGCTGCAGGAAAGGGCTTGTGGCATGTGCAGACCTTTGCCAGCCCTGTGCCACACCACAACAGCACAGGTGGCCAACCCCAGTGCTCCCTGTGAGCCCCACGGCTGCCAGCACTCCCGCAGCACCTCAGCTGCCCCTGGCCAGGGACACAGAAGAGCACCAGCCTGGACTGTCACAGAGATCCTGGACCTCATCAAGGTCTGTGGCAAGAGACCAACCTCCAGGATCTCCACACCAGAAGGCGAATGCCGATATCTACGGCCGCATGGCTGCCAGCCTGGCCAAAAGGGAAACACGCGGACCTCGACCAGTGCCACATGAAAATTAAAGAGCTCAGGCAGGCCTACAATAAAGGCCAGAGAGGAGCAAGGATGCTCTGGGTGGCACCACACACCACTACTATGAACAGTGCAATGCCATCCTAGGAGGTGGGGCTGGTCACCCTCCATCCTCCTAGAGTCCGTCCAGGACATGCCTGGCATCAGCCTCCACGAGAATGGGGTTGTGGAGGAGCAGCAGGAGCAGGCCAGCCAGTCAACCATGCCTGCAAGCCAGGAGCTGCTCCTCAGCCTGGAGCCGGTCCCCGGCGTCGGACAAACCTGGGGAAGGCACTTCAGGTGAGTTCCATAACTTTCCCTATCCACACGTGGGGGCAGGCGACCGGCTGCGAGGGGCTGCATGCTCCTCACTCAGCCTACTCAGCCTGGGGTGGATGGTCACACAACAGCTTGTGCACCCACATGCATATGGAGCACCCATCCACAGCAGTGCCACACATGGCACAGGGTCATGTCCGCATTTGGGCAGCATCCGCTCCTGGTCAAGCGCAGTGCTGTGGAGAACACTGATCCCATGAATAGGAACCTGCTGGGTGGAGGAAGAGGAGGGACCCCAGTAGCACTCGCTCCAGCAAGCGGCCTCTGCCGCCTCACACACCTCCCCAACACACACACACACACACACACACGCTCCTCCAATGGGCAGGGATAGATGTTCTCTCTCTGCAGGACACCACCAGTGCCAGACCCGGTGTGTGTGGGACACAGAAAAAGAGGCCGAGACACCCTGTTCCTCCTCCCGCCTGCTGGCTCCTGGCCTGCCTGGCATCTTCCCACACCTGCTTGTCCTCGGGCCATGGGGGGTAGCAATGCTCCCCTGGGACGTCCATGCCCCTGCAGGACAGTGCCCACTGTCTAGGCAACAGATGGCCTTGCTCCAAGCACATCACCATCGTCTGAACCAAGACCTTTGGTGTCGGCTCAGAGGTTAGAGCTAGGCTTCATGCACCGTGTCACCTAGGATGACTGCCCTTGTCACTTTTCTTCACAGCTGGGCCAGCTGTGAGCGTGGTGAGTCCCCACCTCCCACGCCATCCTCCTGACTCTGTGGGATCCACTGGAGGAAAAGAACCCACGAGAACCTGCTGCAGGAGCAGATGGCCTGCCTCCAGTCACTCGTCCAGGGGCTCGATGAAAAGCACCAGAGTAGGTCACTGACTGGGAGCAGCGGAAGGCCACCTGGGACCAGCTGTCAAGCCAGCATGAGGCCATGCGCTCCTCCCTCACCTCGGGAGGGCCACCAGCCACCTCCCTGCCCCCAACCCCCTGGCTTTTCCTCCTAGCCCCTCCAGGGGCCACCGGGGCCCCAGCGCACGTGGTGGATCTCTCGGTCAGCCAAAGCCTCCCAAGCAACCTGAGACAGGTGCCAGTCCCAGCCCCATCCTTGAGCCCCCCCCCCTCCCCCATTCCAGGTTCTTTCCCCAGTCCCTTCACTGTTTTATATCCCCCAAATAAAGATAATTGTATGTTAACCAAAAAAAAAAAAAAGGCTTTTTTATTTGCTCTACAGGGGTGGTGGAAGAAAGGCACACAGGGGCAATGCAGGGACCCCTTGCAGAAAGGCCCGGGGGAGAGTCTCACTGGTGGCCTTAGCTGAAACTCTCCCTCAAGGCCTCCTGAATGAGCACAGCCCCCTCTCCATATGGCACTGGCGTCCGGCTGCTCATAAGCTCTGGCCAGCTTCAACCTCTGCTCCCCACCCTGCCAGGAAGGTGGCCTTCCACATGCAGAAGTTCTGGAGCCACTGCTGGTCATCCCATAGCTGCATGACGATGTGGTCCCACCCAGTCCAAACTCATCTCCGCTGCCAGAAGCAGTGTTCCATGGTGTCCAGGGGTTAGGTGCATTTGCAGCAGTAAGAGTGCCAGGACCTGGGTGAAGGGTCCTCCAGTTGGGGCTGGTCATCGTCCTGCTGGAGCATCATGCGGGCAGTGTGGACGAATGCGCCATGAGGCACAGCACGAGGCCCGTGAGCCTCGCACTGCTTTGCAGCAGCTCCGGTTCCATGTTGTGAGTGCTGTGGCATCCGCAAGGGCAACCAGAGCATACTGAGTCCCTTTTGTGTCCCACAACAGGAGGCAGTGGAGGAGAGGCGTGTGAGATGTGGCCAGAGAGGAGCCCCTGACAGTATGCGTCACAACTTGCCTGACCAAGCAGCCACAGGAAGTGCCCGCTCTCCTGGTGCCCTCCTGCAGTGCTTCCGGGGCTCTAAGTCCGAGGCAGGATCCAATCAGTGTGGACGCACTATTTTGAAATAATTCTGAGCTATTTCAATACTGCCTTGTAGTGTGGATGCGCTATTTCTATTGTTATTTTGGGAGTTACTTCAATTTTACTTATTTCAAAATTATTCCCTAGTGTAGACGTACCCCAAGGTGCTATAGGACCACTCATTTAAGTTTTTTGAAAATTGCTGTAAGTGGTCTGCCAAGATTCTCTATGATCTTTCCAAAAACCTTAATAGTAACATTAACACATGGGTTGGAGTTTGCAGACAGATCCCTGCTTCAAAGAGTTTGCAAATAAAGGTGTTTATCCTATAAAACACCTAGTGGTACCCCTAGTGCTCCTTGTTACTTAGGAGTCAATGGGAGTACTCAAGAGTCAGAACTATACCAGCTAACAAAGATCTGGCTTTAGTGGTTTCCATACCTCGCCCCAAACAAAACATCTGGAAAAGGGATTTCCATTAAGTTTTAGCAGTAGTTTGGGAGAGCTCTCTGCCCCATCCACAGCAGCCACTGAGCTGAGGCTAGGAAGGAGGGGAGGTAGATCGATCTCTCCCTGCACCACGACAGTCACAGAGCTGGAAAGGCGGGCCATCTCTTCCTGGCAGCTGCAGCCCTGGAGCTGGATCAAGTCCCCCTCTTTCTGTGGCTGCCACAGCCCTACACATCCCAGATTCCCCACTCCTCTTCTAACCCCACTGCCCCTTACCTACTTCCCTATTGTACCCACCTCACTCCACTGCCCCCTCCCATCTAGCCCCAAAGCCACCACCGCACCTTACATGCACATCTTCTCCAAGGTCCAGGCACCTAAATTAGAGGAGCCAAACCTGTGCTGCTCCACTAATTAGGTGATCAGCCCTTCATTCTCTTGTGTGGCCACCTAGGTATGCACCTTAGAGGGAACTACCTGCAGACCACCTCAATGGGCGTTCAGACCACAATTTGAGAACCTGTGACCTAGAGAAAATTTTAATGCTCAGCACTGGAAAAAAACAAAACCAAACACGGTTACTTACCTTCGTAATGTTCTTCATGTCCATTCCACATGGGTTTGGCTTTGGAGTCACCTAAGGAGGCGGGGTTGGAGCCTATAGAGACAGACTGCAACACTGCCCTGCCCACCACCACGTCCTCCCTGGCCTCCTGCGCTGTATGGCGTAGTGGCTTGCAAAAGTGTGCACTGATGACTAGGTGGCTGCCCTGCAGATCTCTATGCTGAACACCTGACTGCAGCTGCCATGAAGGCGGCGGAAGAAGCTTGGGCCCTAGTTCAGTGGGCCATGATAGGCAGGGCTGGAACATGCGCCAGCTTGTAGTATGCCTTGATACAGGAAGTGATCCAAGACGAGACACCCGACAAGCGCTTCATCCTGTCAACTATGGACACAAATAATTGGGGGATTTACGAAAAGGTTTTGTCTAGCCAAATAAAAAGCTAAAGCTCACCTAATGTCTAAGGTGCGTAGAACCTGCTCTGTCCCAGAACCATGAGGTTTTGGATTAAAAAAACTGGTAGAAATATATCCTGATTAATGTGAAAATGAGACACCACCTTGTGCAAAAACGCAGGGTGGAGGCAAAGTCTAACCTTGTCCTTGAAAAAGACCATATACGGAGGGTCCACAGTTAATGCCCGCAGTTCCAAAACCCGCCTGGCAGAGTTAATGGCCATAAGGAAGGACACCTTCCAGGACAGGAGCAAGAGGGAGCACGTTGCCAATGGCTTGAAGGGAGGGGCCATGAGCCTAGTGAGCACCAGGTTAAGGTCCTGGGGGCAGGGGCTTATGTACCTGGGGTATACCCTGTCCAACCCTTAAGGAAGCAATGCACCATAGGGGCTGCAAAACAGACTTGTCCTGTCACCCAGAGTGGAAGGCTGAGATGGCTGCCAGGTGTACCCTGACTGAGGATGGGGCAAGGCCCTGGGTTCTAAGGTCCAGGAGGTAATCCAAAATAGCCAGGACCAGGGTCTCCATAACCCTTACCCTCCGACCAAAGCACAAAGCGCTTCCACTTCGCCAGGTAAGAGGCCCTCGTGAAGGTTTATGACTCAAAGGATCTCCTGAACTCGTTCCAAGCACTGCATCTCCATGGCAGTCAGCCACGGAGCTTCCATGCCATGAGGTGCAGGGACCGGAGGTTCAGGTGGCAAAGCCTGCCGAACTCCTGAGAGATCAGGTCCATATACAGGCGGAAGGCCAGGGGCCGCTTCACCAAGAGTTCAAGCAGGGCTGGCGGGGCCACGCTGGGGCTATCAGAATCATGGAGGCATGGAACTCCCTGACCCTGAGGATCACCTTGTGAATCAGGGGAAATGGGGGGAGGCATACAGCAGGCCTGGGGCCAGGGAACCATGAGAGCATCCCCAGTGAGCCCGGGCTGTGGTTGAAGAGGAGCAAAGCGGGGCACTTCCTGTTGCTGTGGGTTGCAAACAGGTCCAGATGGGGAAACCCCTGTCATAATCAGGAGGGCTGACCAGCATCCGGTGACTAAGGGTTAACTAATATCTCCTGTACCTAGCCAGCCAGTATCTGGGTGGTCAGCCAATAACAATGCAGGTAGGAATTTCAAACTGGAAGAGAGAGGTTTTCTCTCTCTTCTTTGTTTGAAACAGGCATGTAACAGTTTCTCCAACATAGTCAATTGAGAGTGGGAGACACTTTCTCTCCAAACGGACTTTTTAACACTAATGGCTGCCAAGAGTACCATCAGGCTTGATCTGTTACCTCATTTGGGGATTTGGAAATAATAGTCCATCAAGTTTGTTGTTTTCCTTGTTTTGGATTGGAAATAATGTCTGAGCTGTTGTTTCTTTGAGTATCTATATTTTTAGACAGAGACTTTCCTGAGTATCTATATCCAGCCCAGGGATTTTTCCTATCTATATCCAAATGGTGGCTCTTTCCATCTAGCCAATTTACTATGCTTGCAACTGTAGTTTTGTTTTGATAATAAAAGTTTGTTCTTTTTCTAATTAGCTGGTATTGGTTGATTTTGTGTCCTGGAAGGTCTGTCTGTGTGTATCTGCATGCCTGACTGAGGGTCAGCTACCAGAGACTGCAGCTTGTTTTCTCTTTTCTTTTCAAGCTCTTTTGGGGAAAAGAGCTTGGGGTGCCCTGGGGTTGGTTTCAAGTGTCCACCCTGTTTGTGGGTTTAAAGCACTTGATGGTGGCAAGATTCCCCAAAATCTGGGTATTAGGATTCTGGGGAAGTTTTTGTACCAGTGGCTGTAGAGGCAAGGTTTTGGAGTGCTCTTGCGGGCCCCAAATTCTGCATTCATAGTGCCAGAGTGGGAACCGCCTTGACACCCCCACTCACAGAAGATGGGCAGGGCCACATCCACCCTGAGGGACCACTCGAGCCCCTCAAAGGACCTGCTGAGGTGATCCGCCAACACATTCTGGGCCCCGGGAGGTAAGAGGCCACCAGGTGAATGGCGTGAGTGACCCAACTCCCACAGGAGGAGGGCTTCCCGGCACAGGGGATAAGGCGAGCACCACCCTGTCTGTTTATATAAAACATCGCTGCGGTGTTGTCTGTCAAGATCAAAACACACTTGTTTTGAAGCTGTGGCAGGAAAACACTGCATGTGAGGCAAATAGTCCTCAGCACCCTGACATTGATATGGAGGAAGAGATCCACGGAGACCATATACCTTGAGTCTCTAGCTCCCAAGGTGGGCTCCCCAGCCTGTATCAGAGGTGCCCGTCACCTACTGGGTGAACAGACACAGGGCTGTGGAATGGCATCCCCTCACAGACCACCTCCTTGCACAGCCACCAGTCGAGGGACCTCAACACGTCCATGGGCACCGTCATCACCATATCAATTGACTGGAACTCCAGGTTGTGGACCTGCACTAGCCAGAGCTGGAGCAGTCGCTGAGCCTGGCATGTCACACCATGTAGGTACACGCCGCCACAAACCCCAGAAGCCTCATACAAGACTGGGACGTGATGGTGGGAAATAATTGGCCCTCAGAACACCCTCCTTTATCGCCAGGAAGCGGGCAAGAAGCTCTGGCCAGCATCGCGTCAGACAGGCCCCACGAATTCTATCCTTTGGGTGGGGGTCAGAGTGGACTTGGCCTCGTTTAAGAAGAGGCCCAGCCTGAAAAGCCTCCCGATGAGGATATGTGTTACAGAACCTGGGAAGGGGAGGCGCTTTAGGAGCCAGTCATCCAGGTACAGGTAGACCTGGACCCTCCTTTTCCTTAGGAACATGGCGACCGCCATACATTTTGTGAAAACCCTGGGGGCCGTAGAAAGGCCAAAGGGAGGGCCGTAAACTAATAATGAGCCCGACCCACTGTGAATCGTGAGAAGCGAATGTGAGGCGCAGCAATCAAAATATGGAAATAGGCATCTTTGAGATCGAGGCAGCATACCAGTCCCCTGCAGCTAGGGGCGGTATAATCGAGGCCAACGTTACCATCTTGAAATTTGACTTTACTATAAAGGCATTAAGGCCCCTCAAGTCCAGGATGGGGCGAAAATGGCCCTTGGCCTTTGGAACGAGGAAATAACACGAGTAGACCCCCCTGAGGTCTGTTGGAACCTCCTCCACCGCCCCCAGATAGAGGAGCTGTTGCACCTCTGACCTTAGGAGATGCTTGTGAGAGAAGTCCCTGAAGAGGGACGGGGGGGGGGGGGGCGGGGAGGAAGTATCTGCTTCGCACCGTGCCTAGGACCCAGCAGTCCATTGTGATATGCGCCCAGGCACAGTGGAAAAGGGATAAATGGTTGGTAAAGAGCCACTGACCTGTGGCTGGCATGCTGTCCCCACTCGAGCCTTCAAGGGCTCAGCCTGGGGCCCTGTTTGAGCCCCCCCCCGCCCCGATTGGAAGAGGAGCAGGATGGCCGCCTGCCATTTTTGTTATTGTTGCAACCCCTGCACCTCGAGAAGTCCGGCCTATTTCCCTGCTGGAACGGATGGGAGGGGGGCCCTAGGAGGTCGGGACTTGAGGGTTGTCCTAGAGCAGGGGTGGGCAAAAGCCTCTCAGTGGGCTGGATCTAGCCTGCCTTGGGCTTTGATCTGGCCCATGAGGCAATTATAGGCCCTGCCCCTAATTACACGACCCACGGGTGGGGTGGGACAGGAACTCAGCCACTCCACGCCCTGTGCTGCCACTGGAGAGGAAGGCAGCACTGGGGCTCAGGCTCCTCAACAGGGCCGCCCTGGAGGCTCCACTACCGTGGCCACACAGTCCGGGCCGGCCCCAGAGGCTGGAGGCGCTGCTGCCATGGTGCCTCGGGGCCAGCCCCGGGCCACTTGACCACTGTAGCGGCGCCTTTAGGGCGGCCGGGCCACCTGGTTGGGGTGCCTCTGGGCGGCATGGCTGCGGCACCTGGGCGGCCTGGGGCTGCGTGGCTGCAGCGCGTCCGGGCGGCCCCATGTAGCTGCAGCAGTGGCGTCTGCGGGGCCAGTCGCAAGCACCTCCTGTGGCCGCGGTGCCTTGGGTCTGGCGCGTGGCGAAGCGGCGCCTCTGGGGTGGCCTATGGCTGCAGTGCTTTGGGGCCAGCCCGGATCACGTGGCTGCAGCAGCAATGTCTCCAGGACTGCGTGGCCACAGAAGCGGGCCTGGCTGCAGCCATTGCTGCAAGGGGGCACGATGCCAGGTAAGGTTCCCCTCATCCCCACCCCAAGACCCGGCACCCTCAGCTTGCTCCGACACCCTCCCTTGTTCCTGCATCCTCTCTCCTGGCCACACACTGCACCCTCCCTTGTTCCTGCTCCCTCCACCTGGCCAGACACCCTACTCCCAGCCTGCTTCTGCACCCCAGCTCCCTCCCAGATCTTGCACCCCATTGCTATCCTACTTGCTGGCAGCCCTGTCTCATGCACTTTACCCCTCATTTTTGTCACTACCCCAGAGCCTAAGGAGGTCCATAAAATCCACTAACTCCAGAACCCCAGAAAAGTAAATCTGGTCTATGGGAAGCCCTGAACCCCAGTTTCCTCCGTCCCTTCCCCTCACCCCGTGAGGTTGTGGCACTAGAGGAGTGAGCTGTCTGAATTGGGGCCACATCCTTGAGCGTTGGGGCATTTTGGAGGAGTTTTTGCTTCTCACTTGTGTGCCCCCACCTGATTTTTTGTGGGTCAGTGACCCCGACACAAAAAGGGTTCCCACCCTTCCATAAATAAAGAAAACATTGAAACCTTTTGTGTTGGACATAATATTTTACTTTATTTAAAATGAAGTTTGATAAACTAACATGAGAAAGTTAAACGCTTAATCTGTTTCATAATTTAAATTAAACTGTTCTTACTAGCTGCAGCTGGTTCAGAAAATAAGGTCACTGTACCCAGCAGGGTAGTTCTCAACCTCGCTCCTTCCGCCCAAGGTCCTGCCCCTTCCAGGTCAGCCCACGGCCACTTCTGAAATTGTGAAATGACCCCCTTCCAAAATTATTGTCCACCCTGTTCTAGAGTCTTTCAATCCCTGGAGGCTGGTATCGGTGCACTCAGAAAACAGGCCCGCCCACTCAAATGGCAGGGCCTGAATAGTGTTCTGGAGCTCTGATGGGATGCCAGAGGCTTGAAGCCAGGTGCCCTCTGCAAGATGAGGTCAGTCGCCATATTATGGGCCGCCACGCTTGCAGCATGCAAGGTGGCCTGGAGTGCCGCTCCAGACGAGACCTTGCCCTCCTCCGACAGGGCCTTGTACTCCTGCCTGGAGTCCTGGGGCAGCAGCTCCTAAATTTGTCCATAGCTGCCCAAGAGTTGAAGGCGTACCTGTTCAGGAGCACCTGTTGGTTGGCAATCCTGAGCAGGAGCCCCTAGAGGCATAGGTTTTCACGACCTAAGAGGTCTGACCATTTGGCCTCCCTATTCTTGGGGTTAGCGGCTTGCACCACAATCGAGCCTGGTGGCAGGTGGAAAACAGGTGCTCGTGTCCTGCCTGTGGGACAAAGTACCATTGCTCATCCATGGGCGGCATGGAAGCAGGCGTCTGCCAGAGGGCTTTTGTAATTTTGCTGACTGTTTTGTTCAAGGTCAGGGCCACTCGAGACCGGGCTTCTGAGTTGAGAATGTCCACCGTTGGGTCAGAATCCTCCAACGCCTGCTCAAGCTGCACCCCAGACTCGATGCTAGCCTCTTGAGAAGGTCCTGGTGAGCCCGGGAATCCGTTGTTGGCAGTGATGGAGAAGCCAACTCCAGGGCCTCATCTGGGGAGGATGGACGAGTACTCGCATACTGTCGAGTCCTCATGTTCCTGAGGTCGCGCGAAGCCTGGGATGGAGCTGGGTGGCTTGGAGAGCCCTGATCCCCACTCTCTTCCAACAAGGGCCTAGGATTCCCTCCCGGGTTGACGTCGCCTGGCCCAGTGCCAGTGACCGAAGTGGCGTGGCGAGGGCGGTACCTGAGGGCCCGAGCGAGGAGCCTGCAATGGAGGGGGCACTTCCTTGCACCTGGTGATAGGCCCACAGGGTCCAGGACCATTGGTCCAGGTGTTGCCTCTGAGGTGGCCAGGTCTGCTGCAGTGATTGGCCCGAGGCACTGTGGTAGCGCGAGCAGTGCTGGGAGTGGGAACGGTGCTGGGATCTGGAGCAGCGCTGAGACCAGGAGCATGAGGCCAAGGCCGGGACCACACCTACTCTGCGTCGAGTCCAAAGAGTATTCAGACTCTGACCACAGCGGTGCTGAGGATGGGCCCAGTGACCAGTGCCACGAGGAGTGGCAGACCATCATCACCGGCATGCCCCGGTGTTGGATAGGCAGCGGTGGCATCAAGTACTCTGGTGCAGGCTGTGCCGCTGGGATAGGGGCGCTGGAAGTTGAGCTCTCCTCGATTCCTGGGAGAGCATCACTGCCGGTACCATGGCCACAGCTGGTGCCGGTGCCGCATCAATGCACGCTGGCAAGTGCGACACTGCACGACTGCTGGGCACGAGGCTTTGGTCAAGACGCCACCAGTGCTGGTCTTGATGATCATCTGCCCAGGTTCCATGCAGACGTCTCAGTGTGGGCACGGGACTAATCATGGTGCACCGTGGGCAGCAAAGATGGACTCCAAGTCAATTCTATCAGCTCTCGTGCCGTCTCAAAATTGTCCAGCATGGAGGGTCAGTCTACAACCACAGGCTCCTCCTCTGGGCTATGCTCCTAGCCGCACTCAACTGGCCATGTGCAGGCCCAGGAGCAGCAGGCCTTGAGGCTGGCACAGGCACATCAGGTGCCCTGACTGAGGTGCAGCAGTGCGTGCCGAGGTGGCGATCTGCCCTCTCTTCATTTTCTTTTATGGGGCACAGGGATTGGGAACGGTGCCAGATAGAAGGGCGTGTCGATGCTGTTGAGGCCCCGGAGGACCCAATGCCTCCTGCACCAAGGATAGTGTGCTGCGGGACTCCAGTGCCATGTCCAGTGCTGGTCGGAGCTCTGACTCCATCAGGAGTATTTTCAGGAACAAGTCTCTCGTGTGCTGGGTCCAGGGCTTAAAATGACCGTAATGATGATAATGGAGCAAGTAATTAAGGAATTCGTCTGCAAACACCTGAAGATAATAAGGCGACAGGTAACAGCCAGCATGGATTTGTAAAGAACAAATCATGTCAAACCAACCTGACAGCTTTCTTTGATAGGATAACGAGTCTTGTGGATAAGGGCGGCGGTGGACATGGTATACCTAGACTTTAGTAAGGCATTTGATACGGTCTCTCATGATATTCTTATCAATCAACTAGACAAAGGCAACTTAGATGGGGCTACTATAAGGTGGGTGCATAACTGGCTGGATAAGCATTCTCAGAGAGTAGTTATTAATGGTTCACAATCCTGCTGGAAAGGCATAACAAGTGGGGTTCCGAGGGTCTGTTTTGGGACTGGTTCTGTTCAATATCTTCATCAACGATTTAGATATTGGCATAGAGAGTATGTTTATTAAGTTTGCAGATGATACCAAGCTGGGGAGGGGTTGCAAGTGCTTTGGAGGATAGGGTCATAATTCAAAATTATCTGGACAAATTAGAGAAATGGTTTGAGGTAAACAGGATGAAGTTTAATAAGGACAAATGCAAAGTACTCCACTTAGGAAGGAACAATCAGTTTCACACATACAGAATGGGAAACGACTGTCTAGAAGGAGTACGGCAGAAAGGGATCTAGGGGTTATAGTGGACCACAAGCTAAATATGAGTCAGCAGTATGACGTTGTGGCAAAAAGCAAGCATGATTCTAGGATGCATTAACAGGTGTGTTGTGAGCAAGACACAAGAAGTCATTCTTCCGCTCTACTCTGCGCTGATTAGGCCTCAGTTGGAGTATTGTGTCCAGTTCTGGGCACCACATTTCAAGAAAGATGTGGAGAAATTGGAGAAGGTCCAGAGAAGAGCAACAAGAATGATTAAAGGTCTAGAGAACATGACCTATGAAGGAAGACCTCAGACTCATAGACTGTGTCTACGTGGCACCTTTTTGAGAAAAGGATGCTAATGAGACCAGTACTTAATTACTAAATAGAAAAGAGATGACCAATGGGGATTTTATAAATGGCTCATTAATCATGCATAGGGGAAAGGAATGAGGAAAATCAGCTACCTACCTTCTGTAACTGTTGTTCTTTGAGATATGCTGGCTTGTGTACATTTAGGTGTTTAAAGACACTTGCAAGTTATCCAGAAGGTATTTCCTAAAGGGTTGCAACCATGGTAGGGATCTGTGTGATCGTCGCCCTAGAGCGGTGTTTTGACAGGAAGCACCCGACGGCGACGGCATGTAATATAGATCCCTGCTGGACGAGGACCCTCCTCCTCAGCCGGTAGTGTCGACTGGTCCTCAGAGAGGAAGGAGGGTCCCGGTTTCCGAAAAAACCTTAATATGGGACATGTGGACTCATGGCCAGACTCTTAAGGTCAGAAGGGACCCACAGGATCATTTCTAGTCTGACCCCCTGCACAATGCAGGCCACAAAAATCTCACCCACCCTCTCCTAGAATAATCCTCTCACCTATATCTCAGATATTGAAGCCTTCAAATAGTTTGAAGACCCCAAGATGCAGAGAATCCTCCAGCTGTGATCTGTACCCCATGCTACAGAGGAAGGCGAAAAACCTCCAGGGCCTCTGCCAATCTACCCTGGAGGAAAATTCCTTCCCGACCCCAAATATGGCGATCAGCTAAACCCTGAGCATGTGGGCAAGACTCACCAGCCAGACACCCAGAAAGTTCTCTATAGTAACTCCTATCATCCCTCCATTGACCTATTTACCACTGATAATGAATGGTCAATTAGTTACCAAGATCATGTTATCTCATCAAACCATCCCCTTCATAAACCCATCTAGTTTAATCTTGAAGCCAGATAGATCTTTTGCCCCCACTACTTCCCTTGGAAGGCCGTTCCAGAACCTCACTCCTCTAATGGTTAGAAACCTTCGTCTAATCTCAAGTCTAAACTTCCTACTAGCCAGCTTATATCCATTTGTTCTTGTGTCCACATTGGTATTAAGCTTAAATAATTCCTCTCCTCCCTGGTATTTATCCCTCTAATATATTTAAAGAGTGCAATCATGTCCCCCTCAGCCTTCTTTTTGGTTAAGGTAAACAAGCCAAGCTCCTTGAGTCTCCTTTCATAAGACAGGTTTTCCATTCCTCGGATCATCCTAGTGGCCCTTCTTTGTACCTGTTCCAGTTTGAATTCATCCTTCTTAAACATGGGAGACCAGAACTGCACACAGTATTCCAAATGGGGTCTCACCAATGCCTTGTATAATGGCACTAACACCTCCTTATCCCTACTGGAAATACCTCGCCTAATACATCCCAAGACCGTATTAGCCTTTTTCACGGCCATGTCACAATGGCGGCTCATAGTCATCCTATAATCAACCAGGACTCGAGGTCCTTCTCCTCCTCCGTTACTTCCAACTGATGTGTCCCCAGCTTATAACTAAAATTCTTGTTATTAATCCCTAAATGCATAACCTTACACTTCTCACTATTAAATTTCATCCTATTGCTATCACTCCAATTTACAAGGTCATCCAGATCTTCCTGTATGATATCCCGATCCTTTTCTGAATTGGCAATACCTCCCAACTTTGTGTCATCCACAAATTTTATCAGGACACTTCCACTTTTGGTGCCAAGGTCAGCAATAAAAAGATTAAATAAAATTGGCCCCAAACTGATCCCTGAGGAACTCCGCTAGTAACCTTCCTCCAACCTGACAGTTCACCTTTCAATATGACCCGCTGTAGTCTCCCCTTTAACCAGTTGCTTATCCACCTCTCAACTTTCATATTAATCCCTATCTTTCCAATTTAACCAATAATTCCCCATGTGGTACTGTATCAAATGCCTTACTAAAGTCGAGGTAGATTAGATCCACTGCATTTCCTTTATCTAAAAATCTGTTACTTTCTCAAAAAGGAGATCAGGTTGGTTTGGCACGATCTACCTTTTGTAAAACCATGTTGTAATTTGTCCCAATTGCCATTAGCCTCAATGTCTCTAACTACTTTCTCCTTCAAAATTTTTTCCAAGATCTTGCATACTACAGATGTCAAACTAACAGGCCTATAGTTACCCGGTCGCTTTTTTCCCTTTCTTAAAAATAGGAACTATATTAGCAATTCTCCAGTCAAATGGTACAACCCCTGAGTTTAGAGATTTATTAAAAATTTTTGCTAATGGACTTGCAATTTCATGTGCCAGTTCCTTTAATATTCTTGGATGAAGATTATCTGGGCCCCGATTTACTCCCATTAAGCTGTTCAAGTTTGGCTTTTACCTCGGATATGGTAATATCTACCTCCATATCCTTAGTCCCATTTGTTATGTTACCATTATCCCTAAGCTCTTCATTAGCCTCATTAAAGACTGAAGCAAAGTATTTGTTTAGATATTGGGCCATTCCTAGATTATCCTTAACCTCCACTCCATCCTTAGTAATTAGCAGTCCTACTTCTTCTTTTTTGTTTTTCCTATTTATATGGCTATAAAACCTTTTACTATTGGTTTTAATTCCCTTTGCAAGGTCCAACTCTACCTGACTTTTAGCCTCTCTCACTTTGTCCCTACATGCTCTAACCTCAATAAGGTAGCTTTCTTTACTGATCCCTCCCATCTTCCACTCCTTATATGCTTTCTGCTTTTTCTTAATCACCTCTCTGAGATGCTTGCTCATCCAGCTTGGTCTAACACACCTGCCTATAATTTTTTTCCCTTTTCTTGGGATACAGGCTTCTGACAGCTTCTGCAACTTTAACTTAAAATAATCCCAGGCCTCCTCCACCTCAAGATCCATAATTTCTTTAGTCCAATCAACTTCCCTAACTAATTTCCTTAATTTATTAAAGTTAGCCCTTTTGAAATCAAAAACCCTAGTCTCAGATTTATTTTTGTTTATCCTTCCATTTAATTTGAACTGAATTAGCTCATGATCACTCGAGCCAAGGATTGTCCCCTACAACCATTTCATCTATGAGGTCCTCGCTACTCACCAAAACCAAATCTAAAATAGCATCCCCTTGTTGGTTCAGCAACTACTTGATGAAGGAATTCATCGGCTATCACATCTTGGAAAATCTGAGCCCTATTATTATTACTAGAACAAGAAGCAATGGGCTTAAACTGCAGCAAGGGAGGTTTAGGTTGGACATTAGGAAAAACTTCCTAACTGGTAGGGTGGTTAAACACTGGAATAAGTTTCCTAGGGAGGTTGTGGAATCTCCATCTGTGGAGATATTTAAGAGGAGGTTAGATAAATGTCTATCAGGGATGGTCTAGAGACAGTGCTGGGTCCTGCCATGAGGGCAGGGGACTGGACTTCGATGATCTCCCGAGGTCCCTTCCAGTCCTAGTATTCTATGATTCTAACAGGGAAAGCAACTTAGATAAATAATGGGATCAGCTAGGTGCTAACTAACTGTGAATACCGCTGGGAGTGCGCTTGCAAGCAAGCAAGATAAGAGCTCCAACAACCGTCACAGGTGGTAAGATGGAATTGAGGGGGTGGAGGGACAGTAGGGGTGTATATGCGCCAATATAGTGGTGCCGCTCCAGGGGCCCCCTTCTGGCCCGATGGTTACCACTAAGGGAAAACGCTCTGACAATCTGTGCATGCGGCGCACGCACACTTATGTGGAATGGACATGAGCAAGCACTCAAACAAGAAAGAGGCTATTACCTACCTTATTCAGTGTTCTCAGGTCCTCCATTATCTGTTCATCTGTCAGCAGATAGTTTAACTGAGGTATTCAAAATTAAGGTACATGGAACTGTAGCAGTACATTTACCGCCACAGCGCCACCTGCCGTCGGTTCTGGGAATTAGCTCTGCTGGCAGGTGGCGGGATCCTTTCAGGACACTGCCCTCCGGCAGTGCCCACCACAGTCTGAGTTCCCCCTTCCGGGGTGGGTTGTAGGCAGGTGGGCCTTCAGGAGGCGGTTCCTCCGCCTCCGGTACAGTGGGCGACACCTGTCCCACTGCGCCTTAAAATAGTCCAAGTCAGTGAGTCTATTCCTGGCCTTGCTTCAGGTCGGGGTGAGAGGCAATGGTTCGCGTGCCCGGCCTTGCTTCAGGTCCGGGCAGGGGAAGAAGTTCACCGTATACTCAAGTCTCTTAGCTCACAGTTCTGGGCAGGGCAACAGTCCTAGTCCTGCCCCTTTAAAAGGTCCTGGCCTGACTCCCAGCTGGCACCAAAGCACAGGGTGCAAGCCGGGCCCTCGCGCAGGGCGGGCGGCAAACACAATATGGCGGCCCGGCCTAACTCAGGGCAGGGCAGCAAATGGCAGCCAGGCCCTGGTGCAAGGCGTGGCTGCAAACAAACACACAGGTTTGTAGAAGCTCCTACTTCAGGAGCTGGGCAGGTAGTGCACCTGCCGCAGTGGTGAGGGAGACTGCCACCCAGCAGGTGGGTGGCAGGGGCAGGCCCACCCACTCCACTGCGCCCGGCCCAGGGGCCCTGAATGCAGCAGTGCAGCTGCTACTGGCTCAGCAGGGCTCCAGCCTGCAACGTGCTGGCCTAGGGCTGCTCTCAGCCCGTGCTACCCCCTGGGCCACTGCGCGTCTCCCCCTTTGCAGGTACCTGCACCTCCAGCAGGTCCGTGGAGTCAAGGGCGGTGTCGTCCCAGCAGGGTCCGGGCGGCCCGATCCAGGCTTCCGTGGGTGGGAGCTCTGCAGCCTCCAGCGGGTTCGTCAGGCCCCGGGGTTCAGGCAGGCATCGGGGTTCCAACCAATCCACCGGCTCCGGCACACTCTCAGGGTCCCCGTCAGTCAGTAGGTCCTCTGGCTCGGGCAAGACCTCAGGGTCCCTGGGTTTCCGCGCAGACCTCGGGGCTCAAGCAGGACCTCTGGCTCAGGCAGGTCCTCAAACTCACCAGGCCCCAGCAGAGCCCCGGGTTCCTCTGGGTCAGAGGGTAGCTCTGCTGCCGGGCTTGGCCAGGCCTTCAGCAGCCCTGGCAGGAAGTCTTCACCAGCCCTGTAGAGGCAGCCCAGGCCAGGTTTTGACCTCCTCAGCCAGGAACTCTGGCCAGGCCTCTGTCTCCCTCAGGAGGCTGGGCCCTCACTGAGCTCCCAGCCAGGCTTTTTATAGTCCTAGCCCCGCCCCTTGCCTTCTGGTCAGGTGACTGGGCGGGGCTAGGCTGCGCCAAAATGGCTTCGGAGGGGTATTTTCTCCTCCCGGTAGTGGGTGCCTCTTCCCCAGCTCCACTGCAGAGAAGGAGGAGAGGAGCAAGTGTAGGGGCTGCTCTCTTCCTTCTCCCCCTGCCCTGGTCCTGGTCCTGCTGCCTGCACCAGCCGGAGCCCTTCCCACCCCGCCGACCCACCAGCCATCCGCCTGCTGACACCCCAACGCTGCTGGGCTGCTCCCCCCGGACGACGACACTGCTGCTGCCTACCACCGCCACCAGCTGCTCCTGTTGCCTGAGAGGGAGGGGCCTGCCGGCCGTCCCCTCCCCTCCTTCGCTCCAGAGAAGGAGGAGGACCCCACCAGCACCCACCACCCGGAGGCCTTCCCCGCTGACTGCTGCCTGCCCACTGCTGTTGCTGCGCCCGCTGAGGGGGAGAAGAGAGATCACCATCTAGAACTGTGGAGGGGTTTGTCTAAAAGACTGAGCTTTTTCATCTGCTCTAGGGGTGGTGGTGAACTGAGCTGTTAAAGGGGGCTGGGGAGAGGCTCAGTGCCCTCCCCTAGTCCAGCTGCCCCCTTCGCCCGCTACCACCACCCCAACGCCCCTCCACCGCCCCTCACCACCTGGACTCTCTCTTCTCCCCCGGTGGTTGCTGCCCGCCCTCCACCTGGGACGTTGCTGCAGCGGTGGGCGGTCGAGCCCTCACAGCGCTCGTGGGCGTGCTCCTTCCCCACCCCTTGGACTTGGCCCCCTCCCTCAGCTACATTTGGCTGGGGGCCACCCTCACCCTGGTCACCCACCCTACCCCAGCAGCTTGTTTCCCTCCCCATTGCCTGTCCTTCCCTGCTAGCCTAGGTTGTTTTCCCTCCCACCCCAAGGTTACTTACCCACCACACCCATTCCCAAAGTTTATTACTAGCCACGCCCCTACCCCAGCCAGCCCAACTGTGTGTGTGCCGCCCCTCCCCTCCCAGCTGCTGTTTGGTTCCACTTTTGTCCTTTCCCCGCCCAGCTGTCTGCAAGCCCTTGAGCACTACCCAATCTGCCTTGTCCCCTGTCCCGGCGCTTGTGCCCCATCCCTCCCCCTTTTAGTTAGTCCCCTGTTCACTGCACTTCCTTAACGGCCCGCAGTTTTCCCTATACCCCAGTGCAGCCGGAGGAGCCGGCCCCGCCCTGCACCTGTTACCTTGCCCCTACCTGCCCTGCCAGCGCCCTCCTCCTCTGCTTCCAGCCTTGCGGGAGGAGTGGTCGCTGGCTCCTCGGTGTCCCGTTTCGGTCCCGCCATTCCTGGTGCCCTCCCTCCCTGCAATAGTCAGCGGGAGGGAGTGGTTTCCTCCCCGCCCAATCGTGCCCCCCCCCTTTTTCCCCTGTCCCTCCCCTCACAATAGCGCCCTCCTCCTCTGCCACAGTCACAGCAGGGAGGAGAGGCTGCTAAACGCCGCCCTTCCCTGAAACCTGTACCCTTCCTCTCTCCCCTTCCTCTCCCCTTACTGGCGCCCTCCTCCCCTGCCTGTTGTTCGGTGGGAGGAGCGGTTAATTCCTGCCCCTTCCACCCCCTGTGCCATCTGAGACCCCTTCCTCCCTTCATGATGGAGGAAGCCCCTGCCTGTTAGTCCCACGGTCCCCCGTTGCCACGGGCCCAAAGAATGCGCGGCTGACCTCCCGACCCCTGGCCCGAGCTCCGCCGCTGCCACGGCCGATGCTCCCTTACATCCGGAGGCGGCCTCCACCTCGGCCGGGAAAGAGGCGGGAAGAAAAAGGGCAAAGGCCCGGCCCGAAGGCTAAAGCTCCCACGGCCGAGGCCGCCCGCCCCTGTGGCCCCATTATCTGCTGCAGCCCCTTCTTTCCCTGCTGTTCCCCACCAGCTCTGGGGTGATCTCACCACGGCCCCCAGGCGTGCGCCCAGGTGGCCGCTGCCGCCCACCTGCCGTGTCATCTGCCCCGACTGCCGCCTCCAGCTCCGTTCCCGGTGGCGGGGCCCTTTCCCACCATGACCAGGAGGCACGGCGTCCGCTGCCTCCTGGTCGCCGCCTCGCCACGTCGAGACCTACGTGCGGGCGTTGGCGAGGTGGTGGGGGCCTCGGCCGTGGTGGCGGCCTCCAAGATGTCACGGCAAGGTAGTGTTCTTCCTTGCCTCGGAGGCCGCCGCCCAGGAGGCGGTGGAGAGGGCCTGGCGGTGGGGCGTGCGTGCCTCTCGAGCCATTGGAGGACCTGGGCGTGCGGGTGGTTCTTACCTCCGTCCGCCCTTCCTTCCTAATGCTGCCCTGTTGCCTTCCCTCTCCACCCTGGGAAGCCCATCTCCGTCATCAGCCCTCTCCCGTTGGGCTGTAAGGACCCGCCCTCCGCCACGTTTTATCATTCCGCCCGGCAGGTGCAACTGCAAATGCCGCCGGCGGCGCGTGGCGAGGTGGCGCTAGAGGTCCTTTTTGGTGCCCTACCAGGGGCCCTCTGCAGTCCACTATTCCCGCAGGTGAGGCCCGGTGCTTCCTCTGCCGGGCGATGGGGCAGCGTTCGGAGGACTGCCCCTTGGCCCGGTCGGAGGCGTCCGGGCCCACGGGGCCGGGAGGCGCCCGGCCCTACCACCGCCGGCCCCCTGGTAGTCCGACCTCGCGGCTGCCTCCTCCAACCGGCGGCTCGGCTCGGGGCTGGGCGCCCCCTCTGGCGTGCCCGGCGAGCAGGCGGGCCCGCCTCCGTTCCATCCGTCTCTGCGGGGCCCGAGGAGGAGAGGGTGGCGCGGTCGCTGCGGGCGAGGAGAGGCACCCCAGGTGGAGGTTTCCTTACCCTCTTCTCTCCCTCCCTTGTCTCACGCCCCCCATAAAAAGCAGACTGCGCCCCTAGCCTTGCCCCTGCTGTCAGCCTTCCACCTCCATCTCGGAGGCTGGGCGCTCGTCGAGAGAAAGCGCGAAACCCGCCGTTCGCGGACTCAATCCCCCTCCGACGAGGAGGTGGGAAAACCCCCTCGAAAGATCCCGAGGGGCCAGTGCTGCCGAATCGCCCCGACGGCGTCAGCAGGAGCGCCCGGCCGAGGAAGCCGTGGCAGCGAGGGCGCTGTCGTCCCCCTGCGGAGCCCATCCATGAGAGGCCTCGGTTGGAGCTCCCCGGCCTGGTACCAACCAGGCCCCGCTGTTACCGCCGAGGTGGCGTCGCCTCGGCGGCCGGCGGGAAGGCTCGGGGCGAGGATGGAACTGAGCTCCATCTTTGAGAGATCGAGGCCCTGGGTCTGACCCGCTTACCCAGGGGATGGCGGCCCTCCGCCAGCGGGCCTCGGTCTGGCGGCGTCGCTGTGGCGCCGCCCCTCCTCCCAATCCTAACCCTATGTCCCAAGTGGCCGACCCGTCCTCACATTCGGGCGCCCCTGGTACTACCCACTGGCCCGGCCGACTCGGGCGCTGGGCCTGAAGCTGCCGAACCCTGTGGGGCGGCTGGTGCAGCGGCGGGTCCCAGCAGCGCCCCTCTCCAGCAACCGAGGCGGGCGGTCATCTCCCCCTTTCGTTGGGGCCCAGAGGAAGACCCCACTCAAGCCGGCGCCGTGAACTCCTCTTTTTCCATCTGAGCCCGGCGTCGGTGGCCCCTTTCTGTTCGGTCCCCTCGGTTCCCATTCGGGAGAGCCACGGCCCGGTGGCACAAACAAGAGGACCCTTCCTAGACCCGCCCCAATCTCTGGTTCCCTTTCCTGTCCCGATTCTTCCCTCACCCCTGCACGTGCCCTTGGCCCGATCCTAACCTTCTGAACCCATTTCCAGCCCGAATCCTCCCCGTCCGTGACCTCCTCCTACTATCACCGCCCCTTTCCTCCCACCCCTGTCCACCGTCCGGCCGTGAGCCGCCCCCTTCCACGCCTACCGTGCCGCCTGTCCCACCCTCACCGTCCTCCCAAACCACCATTACTGCCACCCCCACGGGGGCCGTCTCGTTCCCGTTGACCGTGGCGGCCCTCAGGGGGTGGTATTTGTGTCCCCGGTCCCTAGCTCCCTAGGGGCTGCCTTGTTCCCTCCGCCGCACCTTCCCTCGCCGGGGCTGGGGCGGGCAGCGCAGCGCCGTCGCTCTTGGCGCGCGCGGGCTCGGACCCGGTTTGCCCGCCTCGGTGGCCCGCGAGGTCTTCGGGGCCCAGGCGGAGAAACATCTAGTGTCCCCTCAGCGCTGGGGCCGAGCTCCGCCAATTCCTCACGGATGCGTGGGGCTAAAGGAAAGGTGGAGCTCGCCCTTCAGCGCTGGGGGGACTTTCATTCCATCTTGGGGGCCACGAGGGCCCTCTTGCAGGAGGGGAGAGGGACCAAGGGGCGGGACATCGCGGCCTACCGGCGGGCCCGCAAATTTCGTGACGCTCTCCTCGCCTTCGGGTCGGGCAGCGGCCTGTTGCGCGGCCTGCGGGAGGCCGACGATCACCCTGCCCGTGAGGATCCACCCCAGCCCTCATCATGAATCACACCACCATCGCGCGTTGAGCGCCGGGGCTGTAGGGTGGGTCTCCGCGGAGCCGGGTGCTCTCCTTCCTTCGGGAGGGAGGGTGCTCGGTGGTTTTCCTGCAGGAGACCACACGACTCCAGCCGTCGAGGCTGGCTGGCGGCTGGAGTGGGGGCGGGGTGTATTTTAGCCACCTCGGCACTCGCTCGGCCGGGTGGCCACCCTGTTCTCCCCTACCCTACGGCCCGAGGTGCTGGGGACCGCGAGGTTGTCGGGCCGCCTGCTGCGTCGGGCCCGGCGTGGAGGGCTGGCGTTGAACTTGGTCAGCGTCGCCCGAGCAGCGGGCAGTTCAAATCATCTTTTACCCGGCAGCGGCCACCTTCCTCGGCACTCTGGATCCTCGCGAGTGTCTGGTCCTGGGCGGGGACTTTAACACCACCCTCGATGGCCGGGACCGTGTAGGGCGCGCGAACTGCCAGGCCGCGCAGGCGTCCTCAGGAGATCGTGGGCGACCACTCCCTGGTGGGCGTCTGGCGAGACCACCACCGGACGACAATACCACCTTCACCTCGTCCGGGTGGAGGGCGATCGGTCGAGCCACTCCGGTTGGATCGCGTTTACCTTTCCGCTTCCATCTGGCGAGCCCACTCCTCCAGCATTCGGCCGGCCCGTTCACGGACCACCATTTGGTGGCGTGAAAGCCTCCACTGGTTCGGAGGCTGGGGCGGCCTGCTGGCACTTCAATAATAGCTTGCTGGAGGGCGTGGGCCGTGGCATCCTTCGGGAGTTCTGGCTGGCCTGGCGGGGGCAGCGGCCCGCCTTTCCTCGGCGCGGCGATGGTGGGGCGTGGGAAGGTGCGCGCCCGGCTCTTCTGCGCGACTGCTCCCGGGCGCCAGCCGGCGGAGGATGCGGCGATAGAGCAGCTGGAGCAGGAGGTCTTGAAGCTTGAGGCGCCTGGCTTCCGCCCCGAGATCCACTCCTCGCGAGGCGTGCCGGGAGAAGCGGGAGAGCTCCGGGCCTGGAAGATCACAGGGCCGGGGCGCCGTTCGATCTCGCATCCATCTCCTTCGGGAGATGGATCGCGGCTCCGCTTCTTCTATGCCCTGGAGAAAAGGAGGGTGAAAAAGCACGTCACCTGCCTTTTGGCGGAGGGCGGCACCCCCTCACGGATCCGGCGGAGATGCGTGGAAGGGCCAGGGCCTTCTCGCCAGCTTGTTCTCCCGGATCCGACGAAGCCGGCGCCTGCAAGGTGCTCTGGACCGAGCTCCCGGCGGTCAGCGCGAGCGACCGAGACCGGCTGGAGCGCCTCTCACTCTGGCGAGTTCTGGAAGCCCTCCGTCTCATGCCCAACAATAAAACCCGGGCATGGGCGGGCTGACCGTGGGTTTTACCGCGTGTTCTGGGGCGTCCTCGGCCCAGACCTGCGTCTGATCTGGGCGAGTCGCCCGGAGGCGGGGTCCTCCTCTGTCGTGCAGGCGGCGGTGCTCGCCTTGCTACCGAAGAGGGGACCTCCGCGACCTTGAGTGGCGTCCGTCTCGCTCCTCAGCACGGACTATAAGGTCGTAGCAAAAGCCATCTCGCTGCGACTGCGGTCCGTGCTGGCGGGCGTGATCCATCGACCAGACCTACACCGTCCGGGCGTAGCATCTTGATAATCTGTATTTGGTCCGGGATCTCTTGGAGCTTCGGGTGTAGGGGCGGCATGTCGTTCGCCCTCCTGTCCCTGGACCAGGAGAAGGCGTTCGACAGGATGGATCCGCGGGTATCTCCTGGGCACCCTGCAGGCCTTGGCCGGGCCCGTTTGTGGGTTTTCTCCGGGTGCTGTGCGCTCTCGCGGAGTGTTTGGTCAGGCTCAACTGGACCCTGACCGAGCCGGTCAGCCGGGCGGAGTGCGTCAGGGGTGTCGCTGTCGGGCCAGCTGTGCGCTCTGGCGATCGAGCCCTTCCTCTGTCTCCTCCGTAGGAGGCTGGCGAGGTTGGTGTTGCGGGGCGGGCTGCGGCTGGTCCTGTCGGCGCCGATGGCGTGCTCCTCGTGGTCAGGACCCGGGCGACCTGGTGCGGGTGGAGGCCTGCCAAGCCGTCTACTCGGCGGCCTCCTCCGCCCGGGTCAACTGGGTCAAGAGCTCTGGCCTGGTGGTCGGGGCGGGTGGCGGGCGGCTCCCTCCACCGCGCTTCAGGCCATCAGGTGGAGTGCGGGTCCGCTGCTCTATCTGGGCGTCTATTTATCCGCCACGCATCCCTCTCCGCCGGAAAACTGGCAGGGTTTGGAGGCCAGGGTGGCTGAGCGGCTGCGGAGATGGACAGGACTGCTCCGGTGTCTCTCCCTTCGAGGGAGGGCGCTGGTGTTAAATCAGCTGGTCCTGTCCATGCTCTGGCACCGGCTCAACACCCTGCGCCCGGCCCCGGAGGTCCTGGCCAAGCTCCAGAGGACAGCCCTGGAGTTCTTTTGGCCAGGACTGCACTGGGTCTCTGCAGGGGTCCTGTCTCTCCCCCTGGAGGAGGGGGGCCAGGGCCTGGTCTGCGTGCGCAGCCAGGTCCGGACCTTCCGCCTCCAGGCCCTGCAAGACTCCTCTTTGGTGCAGGTAGTCCGGCATGGAGCATTTTGGGGTGCGCCTTCCTCCGCCGCCTTCGAGGCTCCGATCGACCGGCAGCTCTTTTTATCCACCCGAGGGCCTTCCGCGAGACCTCTCAGAGCTGCGGAATTCTACCAGGAACTCCTCCGGACCTGGAAGCTGTTTTGGCGACCAGGTCCGTTTTGGGCGCCGAGGAGCAGACCTCCTCGCGGAGCCCCTGCTCCACAATCCAGCCTTGTGCGTGCAGGTGGCGGAGTCTCCTTGATGCGCGGAGGTTGATCCTGGCAGAAACCACCAACTCGGAGACCTCCTGGACTACGACAGGAGGGACTGGGTGGACCCCCGGGCGCTCGCTCGGCGCATGGGGCTCTCCACCCTTTGGACCCCCCTGCGCCTACTCCAGGAGGTGGAGGCGGCTTTGTCGCGGCCCGCTCTCGACCTCCTACAGAGAGCCCTGCGAGAGGGTACGCCCCGCCCCTCCCTTCCTGCGAAGCCTCCGTCCCTTTTTATTGGGCCCCTGTTCCGCGGGCCCCTCCGGCCTCCCCATCCCTGGACTCCCAGCCGGCTGCAGAACCTGCAGCCGGTTTGTTTCCGAACCGCGCCTAGGGAACATCTGTACACGCTCGTGCTCCATACCTTGCATTTCCCCACCCTCGTGTCCCGCCCGATACTAAGTGGCGGGACTATTTAAGATCCGTTGAGGGTGGGAGACCCGATGGGCCAGTGTGTATTCCACCTTAGTCCCACGGCCCATCGGGGATATTGGTTGGCGGCTCCTTCACGGAGCCGTGAGCACTGGCGTGTACCTGGCGGTTCACCCCATCCCGGAAGCCTGTCCCTTTTGCGGCGTGAGGGAAAACCTGGCGCCACGCATACCTCGAGTGCGCCAGGTTGCAGCCCCTATTCGGCTCCTCCAGAACCTCTTATTGAGGTTCTGGCTGCCTTTTCCCCTCACCTTTTCATCTCGCACACCCAATCCGTGGCCCCACAAAGTCGCGAGACCTCCTCGTCAACCTCCTCCTGGCCTTAGCAGCTGCCATCTATGACACCAGGCGGAGGATGCTGGACGAGGGTTCTCTGCGACTGTGGGGCCTACTCGTTCCTCCCTCGTGTCACGTATCCGGGCAGAGTTCCTCTGGGCGGCGTCCACTGGCTCCATCGATAGCTTTGAGGGCAGTGGGCGCTGTCGAGGATTCTCTGCTCGGTGTCCCCGTTGGTTCCCTTATTTTAAACCTGTGACCCGCACTCCTGATCCGTTTGTCATTATTTGTCCCCGAGATCAGTTGGCCATGGGTCCAGTCGTCCCTCCCGTAAGGCTGGGAGGGCTTTTAGAACGTGGGCGGGGCTTCGCCCGCCCACATTCTCATGGTTTCAAATAGACCCGCTCCACTGCAGAGAAGGAGGAGAGGGAGCAAGTGTGAGGGGCTGCTCTCTTCCTTCTCCCCTGCCCTGCTCCTGGTCCTGCTGCCTACACCAGCCGGGCCCTTCCCACCGCCCGACCCACCAGCCACCCGCCTGCTGACACCCCAACGCTGCTGGGCTGCTCCCCCGGACAGCGACACTGCTGCTGCCTACCACCGCCACCAGCTGCTCCTGTTGCCTGAGAGGAGGGGGCCTGCCGGCCGTCCCCCTCCCTCCTTCGCTCCAGAGAAGGAGGAGGACCCCACCAGCACCCACCACCGGAGGCCTTCCCCGCTGCTGCCTGCCCACTGCTGTTGCTGCGCCCGCTGAGAGAGAGGAGATCACCATCTAGAACTGTGGAGGTTTGTCTAAAGACTGAGCTTTTTCATCTGCTCTAGGGGTGGTGGTGAACTGAGCTGTTAAAGGGGGCTGGGGAGAGGCTCAGTGCCCTCCCCTAGTCCAGCTGCCCCCTTCGCCCGCTACCACCACCCCCAACGCCCCTCCACCGCCCCTCACCACCTGGACTCTCTCTTCTCCCCCCGGTGGGTTTGCTGCCCGCCCTCCACCTGGGACGTTGCTGCAGCGGTGGGCGGGTCGAGCCCTCCACAGCGCTCGTGGGCGTGCTCCTTCCCCACCCCCTTGGACTTGGCCCCCTCCCTCAGCTACATTTGGCTGGGGGCCACCCTCACCCTGGTCACCCACCCTACCCCAGCAGCTTGTTTCCCTCCCCATTGCCTGTCCTTCCCTGCTAGCCTAGGTTGTTTTCCCTCCCACCCCAAGGTTACTTACCCACCACCCATTCCCAAAGTTTATTACTAGCCACGCCCCTACCCCAGCCAGCCCAACTGTGTGTGTGCCCGCCCCTCCTCCCAGCTGCTGTTTGGTTCCACTTTTGTCCTTTCCCCGCCCAGCTGTCTGCAAGCCCTTGAGCACTACCCAATCTGCCTTGTCCCCTGTCCCGGCGCTTGTGCCCCATCCCTCCCCTTTTAGTTAGTCCCCTGTTCACTGCACTTCCTTATGGCCCATGATTTTCCTATATACCCCAGTGCAGCCGGAGGAGCGGCCCCGCCCTGCACCTGTTACCTTGCCCCTACCTGCCCTGCCAGCGCCCTCCTCCTCTGCTTCCAGCCTTGCGGGGAGGTGGTCGCTGGCTCCTCGTGTCCCGTTTGGTCCCGCCATTCCTGGTGCCCTCCCTCCCTGCAATAGTCAGCGGGAGGGGGTGGTTTCCTCCCCCGCCCAATCATTGCCCCCTTTTCCCCTGTCCCTCCCCTCACAATAGCGCCCTCCTCCTCTGCCACAGTCACAGCAGGAGGAGGCTGCTAAACGCCCCCCTTGCCCTTCCTGAAACCTGTACCCTTCCTCTCTCCCCTTCCTCTCCCTTACTGGCGCCCTCCTCCCCTGCCTGTTGTTCGGTGGGGAGGAGCGGTTAGTCCCTGCCCCTTCCACCCCCTGTGCCATCTGAGACCCCTTCCTCCCTTCATGATGGAGGAAGCCCCTGCCCTGTTAGTCCCACGGTCCCCGTTGCCACGGGCCCAAAGAATGCGCGGCTGACCTCCCGACCCCTGGCCCGAGCTCCGCCGCTGCCACGGCCGATGCTCCCTTACATCCGGGAGGCGGCCTCCACCTCGGCAGGGAAAAGAGGCGGGAAGAAAAAGGGCAAGGCCCGGCCCGAAGGCTAAAGCTCCACGGCCGAGGCCGCCCGCCTGTGGCCCCATTATCTGCGCAGCCCCTTCTTTCCCTGCTGTTCCCCCACCAGCTCTGGGGTGATCTCACCACGGCCCCCAGGCGTGCGCCCAGGTGGCCGCTGCGCACCCCACCTGCCGTGTCATCTGCCCGACTGCCGCCTCCAGCTCCGTTCCTGGTGGCGGGGCCCCTTCCCACCATGACCAGGAGGCACGGCGTCCGCTGCCTCCTGGTCGCCGCCTCGCCACGTCGAGACCTACGTGCGGGCGTTGGCGAGTGGTGGGGCCTCGGCCGTGGCGGCCTCCAAGATGTCGGCAAGGTAGTGTTCTTCCTTGCCTCGGAGGCCCGCCCGGAGGCGGTGGAGAGAGCCTGGCGGTGGGGCGTGCACGTGCCTCTCGAGCCATTGGAGGACCTGGGCGTGCGGGTGGTTCTTACCTCCGTCCGCCCTTCCTTCCTAATGCTGCCCTGTTGCCTTCCCTCTCCACCCTGGGAAGCCCATCTCCGTCATCAGCCCTCTCCCGTTGGGCTGTAAGGACCCGCCCTCCGCCACGTTTTATCATTCCGCCCGGCAGGTGCAACTGCAAATGCCGCGGCGTGCGCGTGGCGAGTGGCGCTAGAGGTCCTTTTGGTGCCCTACCAGGAGCCCTCTACCGGGTCCACTATTCCACAGGTGAGGCCCGGTGCTTCCTCTGCCGGGCGATGGGGCACGTTCGGAGGACTGCCCCTTGGCCCGGTCGGAGGCGTCCGGGCCCACCGGGGCCCGGGAGGCGCCGGCCCTACCACCGCCGGCCCCTGGTAGTCCGACCTCGCGGCTGCCCCTCCTCCAACCGGCGGCTCGGCTCGGGGCTGGGCGCCCCTCTGGCGTGCCCGGCGAGCAGGCGGGCCCGCCTCCGTTCCATCCGTCTCTGCGGGGCCCGAGGAGAGGGTGGCGCGGTCGCTGCCGGGCGAGGAGAGGCACCCCCAGGTGGAGGTTTCCTTACCCTCTTCTCTCCTCCCTTGTCTCACGCCCCCGCCAAAAACAGACTGCGCCCCTAGCCTTGCCCCTGGTCAGCCTTCCACCTCCATCTCGGAGGGCTGGGCGCTCGTCGGGAAAGCGCAGAACCCGCCGTTCGCGGACTCAATCCCCCTCCGACGAGGAGGGTGGGAAAACCCCCTCCGAAAGATCCGAGGGGCCAGTGCTGCAGATCGCCCCGGCGGCGTCAGCAGGGCGCCCGGCCGAGGAAGCCGTGGCAGCGAGGGGCGCTGTCGTCCCCCTGCGGAGCCCATCCATGAGAGGCCTCGGGTGGAGCTCCCCGGCCCTGGTACCAACCAGGCCCCGCTGTTACCGCCGAGGTAGCGTCGCCTCGGCGGCGGCGAAGGCTCGAGGGCCGAGGATGGAACTGAGCTCCATCTTTGAGAGATCGAGGCCCTGGGTCTGACCCGCTTACCCAGGGGATGGCGGCCCTCCGCCAGCGGGCCTCGGTCTGGCGGCGTCGCTGTGGCGCCGCCCCTCCTCCCAATCCTAACCCTATGTCCCAAGTGGCGACCCGTCCTCACATTCGGGCGCCCCTGGTACTACCCACTGGCCCGGCCGACTCGGGCGCTGGGCTGAAGCTGCCGAACCCTGTGTGGCGGCTGGTGCCAGCGGCCGGGTCCCAGGCAGCGCCCCTCTCCAGCAACCGGCGGGCGGTCATCTCCCCCTTTCCGTTGGGGGCCCAGAGGAAGACCCCACTCAAGCCGGCGCCGTGGCAACAACTCCTCTTTTTCCATCTGAGCCCGGCGTCGGCGCGGGCCCCCTTTCTGTTCGGTCCCCTCGGTTCCCATTCGGGAGGAGCCACGGCCGGTGGCACAAACAAGAGGACCCTTCCTAGACCCGCCCCAATCTCTGGTTCCCTTTCCTGTCGATTCTTCCCTCACCCCTGCACGTGCCCTTGGCCCGATCCTAACCTTCTGAACCCATTTCCAGCCCGAATCCTCCCCGTCCGTGACCTCCTCCTACTATCACCGCCCCCTTTCCTCCCACCCCTGTCCCACCGTCCGGCCGTGAGCCGCCCCCTTCCACGCCTACCGTGCCGCCTGTCCCACCCTCACCGTCCTCCCAAACCACCATTACTGCCACCCCCACGGGGCCGTCGTTCCGTTGACCGTGGCGGCCCTCAGGGGTGGTATTTGTGTCCCCGGTCCCTAGCTCCTAGGGGCTGCCTTATTCCCTCCGCCGCACCTTCCCTCGCCGGGGCTGGGGCGGGCAGCGCAGCGCCGTCGCTCTTGGCGCGCGCGCGGGCTCGGACCCGGTTTGCCCGCCTCGGTGGCCGCGAGGTCTTCGGGGCCCAGGCGGAGAAACATCTGAGTGTCCCCTCAGCGCTGGGGCGAGCTCCGCCAATTCCTCACGGATACGCGTGGGGCTAAAGGAAAGGTGGAGCTCGCCCTTCAGCGCTGGGGACTTTCATTCCATCTTGGGGCCACGAGGGCCCTCTTGCAGGAGGAGAGGGACCAGGGGCGGGACATCGCGACCTACCGGCGGGCCGCAAATTTCGTGGCGCTCTCCTCGCCGGGTCGGGCAGCGGCCTGTTGCGCGGACCTGCGGGAGGCCGGCGATCACCCTGCCCGTGAGGATCCACCCCAGCCCTCATCATGAATCACCACCACCAGCGTTGAGCGCCGGGGCTGTAGGGTGGGTCTCCGCGGGAGCCGGGTGCTCTCCTTCCTTCGGGAGGAGGTGCTCGGTGGTTTTCCTGCAGGAGACCCACCGACTCAGCCGTCGAGGCTGGCTGGCGGCTGGAGTGGGGGCGGGGTGTATTTTAGCCACCTCGGCACTTTTCGCTCGGCCGGGGTGGCCACCCTGTTCTCCCCTGCCCTACGGCCCGAGGTGCTGGGGACCGCCGAGGTTGTCCCGGGCCGCCTGCTGCGTCCGGGCCGCGTGGAGGGCTGGCGTTGAACTTGGTCGCGTCGTCGCCCGAGCGGGCCCGGACCAGTCATCTTTTACCGGCAGGCGGCCACCTTCCTCGGCACTCTGGATCCTCGCGAGTGTCTGGTCCTGGGCGGGGACTTTAACACCACCCTCGATGACCGGGACCGTGTAGGGCGCGCGAACTGCCAGGCCGCGGCAGGCGTCCTCAGGAGATCGTGGGCGACCACTCCCTGGTGGGCGTCTGGCGAGACCACCACCGGACGACAATACCACCTTCACCTACGTCCGGGTGGAGGGCGATCGGTCGAGCCACTCCCGGTTGGATCGCGTTTACCTTTCCGCTTCCATCTGGCACGAGCCCACTCCTCCAGCATTCGGCGGCCCGTTCACGGACCACCATTTGGTGGCCGTGAAAGCCTCAGTTCGGAGGCTGGGGCGGCCTGCTGGCACTTCAATAATAGCTTGCTGGAGGGCGTGGGCGTGGCATCCTTCGGGAGTTCTGGCTGGCCTGGCGGGGGCAGCGGCCCGCCTTTCCTCGGCGCGGCGATGGTGGGGCGTGGGAAGGTGCGCGCCGGCTCTTCTGCGCGACTGCTCCCGGGCGCCAGCCGGGCGGAGGGATGCGCGATAGAGCAGCTGGAACGGGAGGTCTTGAAGCTTGAGGGGCGCCTGGCTTCCGCCCGAGGATCCACTCCCGCGAGGCGTGCCGAGAAGCGGAGGAGCCCGGGCCCTGAAGATCACAGGCCCGGGCGCTGCGATCTCGCATCCATCTCCTTCGGGAGATGGATCATGCTCCCGCTTCTTCTATGCCCTGGAGAAAAGGAGGGGGTGAAAAAGCACGTCACCTGCCTTTTGGCGGAGGACGGCATTCTCACGGATCCGGCGGAGATGCGTGGAAGGGCCAGGGCCTTCTACGCCAGCTTGTTCTCCCGGATCCGACCGGCCGACGCCTGCAAGGTGCTCTGGACCGAGCTCCCGACGGTCAGCGCTGGCGCATCGAGACCGGCTGAGACGCCTCACTCTGGCCGAAGTTCTCGAAGCCCTCCGCCTCATGCCCAACAATAAAACCCCGGCATGGACGGGCTGACCGTGGAGTTTTACCGCTGTTCTGGGACGCCTCGCCCAGACTCGCCACAGTCTGGGCCGAGTCTTGAGAGCGGGTCCTCCTTCAGTCAGGCAGGCGAGCGGTGCTCGCTTGCTACCAAGAAGGGGACTCCGCGACCTTCGGAATTGGCGCCCCGCCTCGCCTCCTCAGCACGGACTATAAGGTCGTAGCAAAAGCCATCTCGCTGCGACTGCGGTCCGTAGCATGGACGCGTGATCCATCTCGACCAGACCTACACCGCCCCGGCCGTAGCATCTTCGATAATCTGTATTTGGTCCGGGATCTCTTGGAGCTCGGGTGTAGGACGGCATGTCGCTCGCCTCTCTGTCCCTGGACCAGGAGAAGGCGTCACAGGATGGATCACGGGTATCTCCTGGGCACCCTGCAGGCCTTCGCCGGGCCCGTTTCTGCGGGTTTTCTCCGGTGCTGTACGCTCGCGGAGTGTTTGGTCAGGCTCAACTGGACCCTGACCGAGCCGGTCAGCTTCGGGCGGGGGTACGCCAGGTGTCCGCTGTCGGGCCAGCTGTACGCTCTGGCGATCGAGCCCTTCCTCTGTCTCCTCCGTAGGAGGCTGACGGGGTTGGTGCTGCGGGAGCCGGAGCTGCGGTTGGTCCTGTCGGCGACGCCGATGACGTGCTCCTCGTGGTCCAGGACCCGGGCGACCTGGTGCGGGGTGGAGGCCTGCCAAGCCGCCTACTCGGCGCCTCCTCCGCCCGGGTCAACTGGGTCAAGAGCTCTGGCCTGGTGGTCGGGGACGGGTGGCGGCCGCCCTCCCACCCGCGCTTCAGGCCATCAGGTGGAGTGCGGGTCCGCTGCTCTATCTGGGCGCCTATTTATCCGCCACGCATCCCTCTCCGCCGAAAACTGGCAGGGTTTGGAGGCCAGGGTGGCTGAGCGGCCGCGGAGATGGACAGGACTGCTCCGTGTCTCTCCCTTCGAGGGAGGGCGCTGGTGTTAAATCAGCTGGTCCTGTCCATGCTCTGGCACCGGCTCAACACCCTGCGCCTGCCCCCGGAGGTCCTGGCCAAGCTCCAGAGGACAGCCCTGGAGTTCTTTTGGCCAGGACTGCACTGGGTCTCTGCAGGGGTCCTGTCTCTCCCCTGGAGGAGGGGGCCAGGGCCTGGTCTGCGACGCAGCCAGGTCCGGACCTTCCGCCTCCAGGCCCTGCAGAGACTCCTCTTTAGTGCAGGTAGTCCGGCATGGAGCATTTTGGGTGCGCCTTCCTCCGCCGCCTTCGAGGGCTCCGACACGACCGGCAGCTCTTTTTATCCACCCGAGGGGCCTTCCGCGAGACCTCTCAGAGCTGCCGGAATTCTACCAGGAACTCCTCCGACCTGGAAGCTGTTTTCGCGACCAGGTCCGCTTTGGCCGAGGAGCAGACCTCTCGCGGAGCCCCTGCTCCACAATCCAGCCTTGTGCGTGCAGGTGGCGGAGTCCGCGTGCGCCGGAGGTTGATCCTGGCAGAAACCACCAAACTCGGAGACCTCCTGGACTACGACAGGAGGGACTGGGTGACCTCGAGCGCCGCCGGCGCATGGGGCTCTCCACCCTTTGGACCCCTGCGCCTACTCCAGGAGGTGGAGGCGGCTTTGTCGCGCCCGCCTCGACCTCCTACAGAGAGCCCTGCGAGAGGGTACGCCCGCCTCCCTTCCCGCGAAGCCTCCGTCCCTTTTATTGGGCCCCTGTTCCGCGGGCCCTCCGGCCTCCCCATCCCTGGACTCCCAGCCGGCTGCAGAACCTGCAGCCGGTTTGTTTCGAACCGCGCCTAGGGAACATCTGTACACGCCGTGCTCCATACCTTGCATTTCCCACTCGTGTCCCGCCCCGATACTAAGTGGCGGGACTATTTAAGATCCGTTGAGGGTGGGAGACCCGATGGGCCAGTGTGTATTCCACCTTAGTCCCACGGCCCATCGGGATATTAGCTGGCGGCTCCTTCACGGAGCCGTGAGCACGGGCGTGTACCTGGCGCGGTTCACCCCCATCCCGAAGCCTGTCCTTTGCGGCGTGAGGGAAAACCTGGCGACGATACCTCGAGTGCGCCAGGTTGCAGCCCCTATTCCGCTCCTCCAGAACCTCTTATTGAGGTTCTGGCTGCACTTTCCCTCACCTTTCATCTACGCACACCCAACTGCGGGCTCACGAAGTCGCGAGACCTCCTCGCCAACCTCCTCCTGGCCTTAGCGAAAGCTGCCATCTATGACACCAGGCGGAGGATGCTGACGAGGGGTTCTCTGCGACTGTGGGGCCTACTGCTCCTCCCTCGTGTCACGATCCGGCAGAGTTCCTCTGGGCGCGCGCCCACTGGCTCCATCGATAGCTTTGAGGGGCAGTGGGCGCTGTCCGGGTTCTCTGCTCGGTGTCCCCGCTTGGTTCCCTTTATTTTAAACCTGTGACCCGCACTCCTGATCCGCTTTGTCATTATTTGTCCCCGAGATCAGTTGGCCATGGGTCCAGTCGCCCTCCCGTAAGGCTGGGAGGGGCTTTAGAACGTGGGCGGGGCTTCGCCGCCACATTCTCATGGTTTCAAATAGACCGCCCCACTGCAGAGAAGGAGGAGAGGGAGCAAGTGTAGGGGCTGCTCTCTCTTCCTTCTCCCCTGCCCTGGTCCTGGTCCTGCTGCCTACACCAGCCGGAGCCCTTCCCACCCGCCGACCCACCAGCCACCCGCCTGCTGACACCCCAACGCTGCTGGGCTGCTCCCCGACGACGACACTGCTGCTGCCTACCACCGCCACCAGCTGCTCCTGTTGCCTGAGAGGGGAGGGGCCTGCCGGCCGTCCTCCTCCTCCTTCGCTCCAGAGAAGGAGGAGGACCCCACCAGCACCCACCACCCGGAGGCCTTCCCCGCTGACTGCTGCCTGCCCACTGCTGTTGCTGCGCCGCTGAGGGGGAGAAGAGGAGATCACCATCTAGAACTGTGGAGGGGTTTGTCTAAAAGACTGAGCTTTTTCATCTGCTCTAGGGGTGGTGGTGAACTGAGCTGTTAAAGGGGGCTGGGGAGAGGCTCAGTGCCCTCCCCTAGTCCAGCTGCCCCCTTCGCCCGCTACCACCACCCCCAACGCCTCCACCGCCTCACCACCTGGACTCTCTTCTCCCCGGTGGGTTTGCTGCCCCGCCTCCACCTGGGACGTTGCTGCAGCGGTGGGCGAGGTCGAGCCCTCACAGCGCCGTGGGCGTGCTCCTTCCCACCCCTTGACTTGGCCCTCCTCAGCTACATTTGGCTGGGGGCCACCTCACCCCTGGTCACCCACCCTACCCCAGCAGCTTGTTTCCTCCCCATTGCCTGTCCTTCCCTAGCCTAGGTTGTTTTTCCTCCCACCCCAAGGTTACTTACCCACCACACCCATTCCCAAAGTTTATTACTAGCCACGCCCCTACCCCAGCCAGCCCAACTGTGTGTGTGCCCCGCCCCTCCCCTCCCAGCTGCTGTTTGGTTCCACTTTTGTCCTTTCCCCCCCGCCCAGCTGTCTGCAAGCCCTTGAGCACTACCCAATCTGCCTTGTCCCCCCCTGTCCCGAGCGCTTGTGCCCCATCCCTCCCCCTTTTAGTTAGTCCCCCTGTTCACTGCACTTCCTTAACGGCCCCGCAGTTTTCCCTATATACCCCAGTGCAGCCGGAGGAGCCGGCCCCCGCCCTGCACCTGTTACCTTGCCCCCTACCTGCCCTGCCAGCGCTCCTCCTCTGCTTCCAGCCTTGCGGGAGGAGTGGTCGCTGGCTCCTCGGTGTCCCGCTTCGGTCCCGCCATTCCTGGTGCCCTCCTCCTGCAATAGTCAGCGGGAGGGAGTGGTTTCTCTCCCCTGCCCAATCGTGCCCCCTTTTTCCCCTGTCCCTCCCCTCACAATAGCGCCCTCCTCCTCTGCCACAGTCACAGCAGGGAGGAGAGGCTGCTAAACGCCCCCTTCCTCAGTTGCCCTTCCTGAAACCTGTACCCTTCCTCTCCCCTTCCTCTCCCTTACTGACGCCTCCTCCCTGCCTGTTGTTCGGTGGGGAGGAGCGCACTCCTGCCCCTTCCACCCCTGTGCCATCTGAGACCCCTTCCTCCCTTCATGATGGAGGAAGCCCTGCCCCTGTTAGTCCCACGGTCCCCGCTGCCACCGGGCCCAAAGAATGCCGCGGCTGACCTCCCGACCCCTGGCCCGAGCTCCGCCGCTGCCACGGCCGATGCTCCTTACATCCGGGAGCGCCTCCACCTCGGCCGGGAAAAAGGGCGGGGGAAGAAAGGGCAAAGGCCCGCCCCGGGCTAAAGCTCCCACGGCCGAGGCCGCCCGCCCCTGTGGCCCCATCATCTGCCGCAGCCCCTTCTTTCCCTGCTGTTCCCCACCAGCTCTGGGGTGATCTCACCACGGCCCCCAGAGCGCACGCCCAGGTGGCCGCTGCCGCCCCCCACCTGCCGTGTCATCTGCCCCGACTGCCGCTCCAGCTCCAGCCTGCTCGGTGGCCGGGCCCTTTCCCACCATGACCAGGAGGCACGGCGCCCGCTGCCTCCTGGTCGCCGCCGCCCCACGCCGAGACCCACGTGCGGGCGTTGGCGAGGGTGGTGGGGCCTCGGCCGTGGTGGCGGCCTCCAAGATGTACGGCAAGGTAGTGTTCTTCCTTGCTCGAGGCCGCCGCCCAGGAGGCGGTGGAGAGGGGCCTGGCGGTGGGGCGTGCACGTGCCTCTCGAGCCATTGGAGGACCTGGGCGACGGGTGGTTCTTACCTCCGTCCCGCCTCTTCCTTCCTAATGCTGCCCTGTTGCCTTCCCTCTCCACCCTGGGAAGCCCATCTCCGTCATCAGCCCTCTCCTGGGCTGTAAGGACCCCGCCTCCGCCACGCTTTATCATTCCGCCGGCAGGTGCAACTGCAAATGCGCCGCGGCGCGCGTGGCGGGGTGGCGCTAGAGGGGTCCTTTTGGTGCCCTACCAGGGGCCTCTACCGGTCCACTATTCCACGGGTGAGGCCCGGTGCTTCTCTGCCGGGCGATGGGGCACGCTCGAGGGACTGCCCTTGGCCCGGTCGGGAGGCGTCCCGCCCACCGGGCCCGGGAGGGCGCTGCCCTACCACCGCCGGCCCCTGGTAGTCCGACCTCCGCGCTGCCCTCCTCCAACCGACGGCTCGGCTCGGGGCTGGAGGCGCCTCTGGCGTGGCGTGCCCGAGCGAGCAGGCGGGCCCCGCCTGCTCCATCCGCTCTGCGGGCCCGAGGAGGAGAGGGTGGCGCGGTCGCTGCCGGGCGAGGGAGAGGCACCCCAGGTGGAGGTTTCTACCCTCTTCTCTCCTCCCTTGTCTCAACGCCCGCAAAAACGAACTGCGCCCCTAGCCTTGCCCCTGCTGGCCAGCCTTCCACCTCCATCTCGGAGGCTGGACGCCGCCGGGAGCGCAGAGCCCGCCGCTCGGACTCACCCTCCGACGAGGAGGGAGGAAGGCCCTCCGAAAGATCCCGAGGGGGCCAGTGCTGCCGAGATCGCCCCGACGAGCGCAGCAGGAGGCGCCGGCCGAGGAAGCCGTGGCAGCGAGGGGACGCTGTCGCCCCGCGGAGCCCATCCATGAGGAGGCCTCGGTGGAGCTCCCGCCCTGGTACCAACCGAGCCCCCGCTGTTACCGCCGAGGTGCGCCGCCGGCGGCCGGGCGGGAAGGCTGGGGCCGAGGGGATGGAACTGAGCTCCATCTTTGAGGAGATCGAGGCCCTGGGTCTGACCCCGCTACCCAGGATGACGGCCCTCCGCCAGCGGGCTCGGTCTGGGCGGCGCCGCTGTGGCGCCGCCTCCTCCCCAATCCTAACCCTATGTCCCAAGTGGCCGACCCGCCCTCACATTCGGGCGCCCTGGTACTACCCACTGGCCCGGCCGACTCGGGCGCTGGAGCTGAAGCTGCCGAACCCTGTGGGGCGGCGGCTGGTGCCGAGCGGCCGGGTCCCAGGCTTGGGGCGCCTCTCCAGCAACCGAGGCGGGCGGTCATCTCCTTTCCGCTGGGGGGCCCAGAGGAAGACCCCACCTGCCGACGCCGTGGCAACAACTCCTCTTTTTCCATCTGAGCCTGGCGGCCGGGCGCTGGCCCCTTTCTGTTTCGGGTCCTCGGTTCCCATTCGGGAGGAGCCACGGCCCGGTGGTACAAAACAAGGGGGACCTTCCTAGACCCCGCCCCAATCTCTGGTTCCCTTCCTGTCCCGATTCTTCCTCACCCCTGCACGTGCCCTTGGCCCCGATCCTAACCTTTACGAACCCATTTCCAGCCCCGAATCCTCCCCGTCCGTGACCTCCTCCTACTATCACCGCCCCTTCCTCCCACCCTGTCCCACCGTCCGGCCGTGAGCCCGCCTCTTCCACGCCTACCGTGCCGCCTGTCCCACCTCACCGCCCCTCCCAAACCACCATTACTGCCACCCACGGGGCCGCCTTGTTCCCGCTGACCGTGGGCGGCCTCAGGGGTGGTATTTGTGTCCCCGGTCCCTAGCTCCCTAGGGGCTGCCTTGTTCCTCCGCCGCACCTTCTCGCCGGGCTGGGGCGGGCAGCGCGCGCGCCGCCTTGGCGCCGCGCCGGGCTCGACCCCGGTTTGCCCGCCGTGGCCCGCGAGGTCTTCTCCGGGGGCCCAGACGGAGGAAACATCTAGTGTCCTCAGCGCTGGGGGCCGAGCTCCGCCAATTCCTCACGGATACGCGTGGGGCTAAAGGAAAGGTGGAGCTCGCCTTCAGCGCTGGGGACTTTCATTCCATCTTGGGGCTACGAGGGCCCTCTTGCAGGAGGAGAGGGACCAAGGGGCGGGACATCGCGCCTACCGGCGGGCCCGCAAATCGTGGACGCCTCTCGCTCTCGGGTCGGGAGCGGCCTGTTGCGCGCCCGCGGAGGCCGACGATCACCCTGCCCGTGAGGATCCACCCCAGCCCTCATCATGAATTACACCACCATCGCAACGCTGAACGCCCGGGCTGTAGGGTGGTCTCGCAGGAGCCGGGTGCTCTCCTTCCTTCGGGAGGGAGGGTACTCGGTGGTTTTCCTGCAGGAGACCCACACGACTCCAGCCGCCGAGGCTGGCTGGCGGCTGGAGTGGGGACGGGTGTATTTAGCCACCTCGGCACTCGCCGGCCGGGTGGCCACCCTGTTCTCCCTACCCCACGGCCCGAGGTGCTGGGGACCGCCGAGGTTGTCCCGGCCGCTTGTTGCACGTCCGGCTCTGGAGGGGCTGACGCTGAACTTGGTCAACGCTCACGCCCAACGCTGGCCCGACCAGGTCATCTTTACCGCAGGCGGCCACCTTCCTCGGCACTCTGATCCTCGCGAGTGTCTGGTCCTGGGCGGGACTTTAACACCACCTCGATGACCGGGACCGTAGGACGCGCGAACTGCCAGGCCGCAGCAGGCGCCCTCAGGAGATCGTGACAACCACTCCTGGTGGACGCCTGGCGACCACCACCCGGACGACAATACCACCTTCACCCACGTCCCGGTGGAGGACGATCGGTCGAGCCACTCCCGGTTGGATCGCGCTTACCTTTCCCGCTCCATCTGGCACGAGCCCACTCTCCAGCATTCGCCGCCCCGCTCACGACCACCATTTGGTGGCCGGAAAGCCTCCCTTAGTTCGGAGAGGCTGGGGCCGCCTACTGGCACTTCAATAATAGCTTGCTGGAGGACGTGGGCTTCGTGGCGCCCTTCCGAGTTCTGGCTGGCCTGGCGGGACAGTGGCCCGCCTTTCCTCGGCGATGGTGGGACATGGGGAAGGTGCGCGCCGGCTCTTCTGCCGCGATCACTACAGGAACCCAGACACTTTTGACAAGAAAGTCTGGAAGATGACATTGTCTGTTTCTTCACTGCAGTCTTCAGAATTAGGGTCCCTATTTCTTGAACTTGGTCTACTTGTTCCATCAAGTTTACCTTGTCACTTTCTGACAATACAGGCTTGGATGATGATGAGGTTATGACAGAGATATATTTTGCTTCTGGTTTTGTTTC
>JAFJHL010000564.1:7227240-7240870 GCA_019425775.1 Rafetus swinhoei | reverse complement strand
AGGGGGTCGGCGCTGCACATAGCTGCACATCCTTGAACTATACGTTGTACCATCTGTTTTTGCTGGCCATTGTGCAACCTGTTGCACCTGTGTAGTGTCTCCGCTAGTCCCGCATGAGCCCAGTCATGCATTTCTAAAATAAGTTATTCTTGTTCATTTATAGTCAAGGCTTCAATGTGCTCTTTTCCACTCCCTATGTTCCAATACCCAGCTGCTTTGGCAGTCCAATAACTTAACTCAGTGGTTCCCAACCTTTTCACTAGTGCGTACCCCCAATCACTCCCACAAACTGTTCAAGGACACCCCGTCCCCCAACTCAAAGCCAATTCTAGCCGCTATGTACACTTGAGTAAATGAAAAGGGAAACGTAAATAATTAACATTTAAAATGATGCATACTCATTTCCGACATCACAACAATTTGATTGCACATCTCATCACAACAAAGTTACCACAACGATTGGGCCTACATAGCAACAAATAATAAACTTTTGGCTTACCTAGTGAGATCCCTGGTGTTGTTTCATTGACTTCAAAGACTGGATGTCAGGTTAGATGGATGACAGTCTCAGTCTTAGGTCTGATTCAACACAAAGCCTACTCCGGTATTTGGTCTTTATTGCCATGAGAGCAAAGGGCATAAGAAATCGTGTGGCCTCTTGGACAGCTCATGATATGTGGCAGCAACATGAAGCCAGTACTCAGTGAAGAAATTTTGTGAGAAGACCAGCTTTAAAGCGTTATCACAAGACATTTTGATTAGGCTGTCTTGCTCTTGATGTTAAACTAGCAAGGGTGTCACTGTTAATGCATTCAAAGCGATTTCTAATCCAGTCGTTTTTGGTCTCTGGAACTGGAAAGTACTTTTGCAGCTGTGTTTTCAGGCTTTGCAGATGCTCCTGATTGTATGTTAACATCGCTGAAGGAGCTGCATTTCTGATGTAATCAAAAAGTCAGAAAGATTGCTAAATGAGTTGTAGTTCGATTGGACCACGGTTCTAATTTCTTTATCATTGCTTCAATTTTGTCTTGAAAAAAAATCGGTTATGAGACCATTAAGATGGCCAAAACATCAGCTAAGTTAGCCAATTTAGCCAACCAATTAAAAATCATGAAAGCAATGGGCGAGCTCAAACTTTGTGTCCATCAGAAAATTCTCACTTCACCTCAGAGCTCAAAAATACGCATCAGTGACTTTCCCTCTGGAGAGCCAGCGGACCTCTGTGCAGCAGCAGTTGACGGTGATCACTGCCCATCTCATCACATAAAACTGCAAACAATCTTGAATTGAGAGGACGGGCCTGATATAGTTAAACAGCATATTGTATGAAGCTGCTCTGTTAAGTCAGGCAGGGATTTTCTTAGTGGCTAGGGCCTCCTGTGAATGCTACATTGAATGCTGGTTGCATATGGAGCGACTGATTTAATATGAGTGATAACTCCACAGTGTTGGCCAATAATGGCACGAGCCCCATCTGTGCTAACCCCAACACATTTTTCCAGTCAATATTATTCCCAACAATAAAACAGTTCAGCATATCAAAAATTGCCTCTGCAATTGTGCATGTGGGTAGTGGTTTGCAAAAAGTAAGTCCTCGCTTAACCTCACTGTGTTCATACCTGACAAAGCCAAGAAGTTGTGCCAGGTTTATAATGTCAGTTGTTTCATCCATTTGTTGTGCATAGAAGTGACTCTGGTGTACTCTATTCATCACTGTTCCTACGCGTTCTTGGCCATTTCCTCAATTCTGCGCTGAACTGTATTATTCGACAGTGATCAGACTTATTGGTTTGCATGCCCTGACTCCAAGCATAGTATTTACAATCGTCTTGGCTGCGGTAACATTAGCTCCTTGCTGCTTCTGTGTGGCTTGCCTTCTTGGTTATTAGTTGGGCTACCCGGTAGGAGGCCTCCGTTGGGCGCTTTGTATTGTCACTACCCATTACCGTGCCATCATAATCTTTTGCTTTCCTTGATGAACTCAGTAAGCTTGTTTTGAAAAAATCAAGAGGCTTGAGAGATATTCGCCATGCTTCTGCATTATGGTAATGGCTAAGTTTAGCCGGTTTTAGGCTTTCATTTGCTAACACCTTGTAGCAGAGGATGCACATTGGTCACAGTTCATCCTCACTGCTGACCAAGTAAAGCCAAACTTTAAGTAGTCAGCAGAGTAGTTTTCTCACTTTTCTTATGTCTGTTTGATTAGATGTTCCATTTGCGGCTGCTTCACGCTGCTCAGCAGTCTCCTTTCTCTTCATCAAGCCTGATTTCAGGCACAGCTCCATGTTGAATGTATGCCTAACATTTGTATGCTTCTAACCGCCATGATCGTTTCGTCACACAAAGGCGCCACGATATAGATTTTTGGACTGCACTTAATAAAGTTATTGGAAGCTAGTTAATTTAAAAATAATAATAGATTGTAACTTATTTAAAATGTATTTTCTATGATAATTTTTATTTATCTTTTTCACAGACCCCCCCCCCCCGCAATACCCTCACAGACCGGGACTAACTGATCCAAGTTGTTGATATGTGCCTTAACCCACATAAATTCACCACTGGTTGCCTATAGTGAGCCATAATCTCCTGTCAATTTTTTCCAAAGTGTTTTTATATACATACACACACACACACACACACACACACAGGAAAGGACTTTGAGAGGGCCTCAAGTCCACTTCTCTGCCCTCACAACAGGCCCAAGTACCATCCCTGCTAAATTTGCCCCAGATCCCTAAATGGCCTTCCCTCAAGGATTAAACTACACCCTGGGTTTAAGCAAGGCCATGCTCAAACCACTAACCTATCCTCCCACCCCGGTTGCTGATCTGTACACCAATTATCCTTCTCCCAATTAAACATGTACTATTTAATCCCTTTTCCCACATATTCACTATCCATAGCAAAACTGCCCCAATAGCTTCCGGGCTGGTTGCCAACCTGCTGTACAAGTTTTTGGATGGGTCCAGGGACGGTACTGCTTGAGCCCATAAGGCTGCTCGTGTCAATGCCTCAAAAGCTGTCTGCTATAGCTCATCCCATTCCCAGTGAGCTTTTTCTTTAGCAACTTCCATTGGGGGTGAGTCATTTGAGCAAAGTTGGGATTTGAGCAAAGTTGGGATTATGTAGTCTTTTCCTCTTTTCTAAGCTGAACAATCCAAGTTTGAAAAGCCCAAGTGTCAGGTGTAGAAGAAACTTGTTCATTGTTGGTGGGTAATTTTGAGTGTCACCATGTGAGTCATATTGTCTAATGCTACCCTGTTTCATGTTAAGGATGCTGCTTTCACATTTTATACAGCTGTTGTTAGTACTTCTATACCCAAGTAGTGCTCTCTTTTGAAAAACGGAAATAAATGCCTAATTCTAAAAGGTGCTGGGCACAGGCAACTCCCATTAAACCGACTGAGACTTGCATAGTGGAGGGCTTGCAAATGCTTTGGAGGATAGGGTCATAATTCAAAATGATCTGGAAAAACTGGGGAAAAGGCTGAAGTAAATAGGATGAAGTTTTATAAGGCCAAATGCAAAGTACTCCACTTAGGAATGAACAAGCAGTTTCACACATATAGCATGGGAAGGGCCTGTCTAGGAAGGCGTACTGCTGAAAGGGATCTAGGATGACCCCATATGTTGGCTCATATTTAGCGGACCAATGCCTGTAGAGGCAAGGTTTTAAGTTCTCTGCGGCCCTCAGCTTCTGCAGTCGGCGTGCCAGAGTAGGGAACAGCCCTGACAACCAGGCAAGGCGGGAGGCGTTACGCTCAGTGACTACTGATTACTTGCCTAAGCCAGGAAGAGGAGGAAGCTGCCTCTGCTTTTAATAAGGGAAGCTAATGTGATCCTCGTTCCAGGTATACCCTGTGTACAGGAATTGAAATTAGTTTTGACTGGGAATTCCTGTGCACTGACTGGCCCAGGCCAATCGGAGAGCATCTCTTTGCAGTTCTGTAAACAATGCTGCCCAAACTGTGAGCAAACGTCCCAAGGGAGCCATCGAGTGCTTGGAGTAAAATAATCAAGATGGCTTTTTTTTCCATATCTAGGTTAAAAAAAATCACCTGTATGTTATCTATGAATCTGCAGACGATACTGGTACGCGGGGATGGAAGCATATTGGTGCCCTTTGCTTCTGTACACAGCTTCCAACAAAGGAACGTCTCCTTGCTGGGAGCAGAGGACAAAGAAGCTCCCAGTACCAGCAGCAGTAGTTGGGGGGAATATACAGGTGCATCTTACTTTCATAATGTGACAGGGTCAGCTCAGAAGGCTATAAAAGTAGTCCTATTGGAATCTGGGTGACATAAGCCCCAATGACTAAAGGACCTCCTCCAGCCAACGGGAGGGTCCACAGAGCCCAGAACACCAAGTGATTATGGGGGACAAATAAAGAGAAAATAGGGACAAGTGTGGAGATCAAAGGGCTAAAACAAGGGACCTGGATGGGGACTGAGCAGAGAACCCTGGCCAGCGCCCGCTGCCCTCGAAGGTCACGAGAGAGCCAGCGGACGTCGCCCCAGTGGAACTCTGCCCGGATATGTGCTACAGGAGCAGAAATAGGCCCCACAGTCGCACGCTCCGTCAGCCAAGCTCTGCTCCCTAGTCTTGTAACTGGCCATCTTGGCCATAGCGTGAGGAGGTCCCAATTTTGTGGGACCACAGATGGGGTGAGCAGCGAACAGGGTAGCAGCCAACAGGGGTGTTTACCTGGGAAACGTCAGCGAGGAGCTCATGTAAGTGTGGCTTTTGGGGCTGTGTTGTGAGCTGTTGGGGTGAGTATCAAAGTGTTTGTCTCTGAGCATTTATTTGACTGTGTATTTAGCGGTTTGAAAGATGCGTCACTTTGAAAAGTGTGAATGCTTTGTTCCAGGTGGGTCTTCAGGGCCTGAGTGGATTAGCGGCAAGGCTTTGAGATGGACCTAGCCAGCAGCCTTAATAAAAGGCAGCCAGAGCGAATGCAGTGAACAGCCAACAGGGAAGTTTGCCTGGGCGTTCACCCCCAATGTTTGGTGGGCTCTTTCTTGCATTTTGTTTCTCTCCTGCCCTTCAAGGAGGCATTTTTAAAACATCTAAGGAATCTCTGAAGGAAAGGCAGGTGTGGATAGTGATAGGGCTGCTGCTGGTAACTCTTCCATGTTTGTCTTCCTCCCAGAAGATAGAAGGGATTTCATCTTCACTAAGCGCAAGTTGGTCACCATTTTGGAAGAAACAAATTAGAGGACGTGAAGCCCATGTAGCAACCCTACATTACATCAGAGCGGATGACGACTTCGCGATAGACGGCAGCAGTTAATTCTGCACGGCACAGCAGGCTGAAGACCCAGGAGGGCAGTACAGAACAAGGAAGAAAACTGGCAGCATGTAACCTCCAGGAGAAGGACGCTAACTCACGTATCCCTAATTCCAGTCGAGGTAAGTAACTGCTTTCAGGCTCTCTGAAACAGCACAGGCACAACTGTGGACAATGCTTTGGCAGGGCCTCTATCAGGGAAGAAATCAGAAGGAGACACCATCTACCAGAAGTAGTCCAAGGGATGGGCGGTTCCACGACCACCACAGCCAAGATAAGAAGACGGGTGGTGGTCGGGGACTCCCTCCTAAGAGGAACGTAGTCATCCATCTGCTGACCAGACTTGGAATCGAGAAGTGTGCTGCTTACCAGGCGCTAGAATTCAGGATGTGCCCGAGAGTCTTCCAAAACTGATCAAGCCTTCAGATCTCTACCCTTCTGCTTTGCCATGTAGGAACTAACGCCACGGCCAAGAATGAGCTTGGGCAGATCACTGCACATTATGTAGCACTGGGAAGCAGGATCAAGGAATTTGAAGTGGTGTTCTCGTCCAGCCTCCTGTTGAAGGGAGAGGTCCAGGTAGGGATCGTCAATCGTGGAAGTAAACACGTGGTTGCACATGTGCTGTTGGAGAGAGGGCTTTGGTTTCTTCAACCATGGACTCTGTTCACAAGGATTGCTAGGAAGAGATGGGATTCACCTAACCAAGAGAGGAAGGAGCATCTTCATGGGCAGGCTTGCAAACCTAGTGAGGAGGGCTTTAAACTTGGTTCGTTGGCGGACAGTGACCAAAGCCATGGGGAAGTGGGATACCAGGAAGGAAGGAGCAAGAAAGACGGACCCCTGATTCGAATGGAGAAGGTAGGGCAGTCAACTAGTTATCTAAGGTGGTTGTACATGAATGCAAGAAGCTTGGAAACAAGCAGGAAGAATTAGAAGCCCTGGCACAGTCAAAGAACTATGATTTAATTGGGATAACAGAGACTTGGTGGGATGACTCACATGACTGGAGCACTGTCATGGAGGAGTATAAACTGTTCAGGAAGAACAGGCGGGGAGAAAAGGAGGAGGAGTTGCATTGTATGTAAGAGAGCAGTATGATTGCTCAGAGCTCCAGTATATGGAGGGAGAAAAGCCTGTTGCTGGGTTAAGTTTAGAGGCAGGAGCAACAGGGCGGCTCAACTCACAGGGGCAAGGCCAAACAGGAGTCGCTTCAAGACAGAGTCGATTAGGGATAGTTGCTTTTAGTAATCTCACCATGTCACTACTATTACAGGCTTAACGCTGCCAGATGGTTACACAGCTACTGCAAAGTGACACAGCACTAAGCACAGGCCGAGCAATGCATATGAGAACAACAGGAACTTAGAAATGCTTACGCCCCTTCAGTCTGTGGGGAGTCCTGTTCCTGTCACCTCACACCAGGCCGCAGGACGTGGCGCCAGCAGGAGGAAGCCAGGGCACCCTCCGACATCTCGATCCCTGATGAGACTCACCAGGCATGGGACTCCCTATACTAGAGTTTTTTTAACCGGGTGTGCACATACTGGTCCAATGCCACTCTCAACGCTTCCCACGGGTCTGAGCAGCCAGGCCATATTATTTATCCCATACGCGGCTCTCAGCTAGCCATAGGGCTGTGGCTGATGACGGCCGTCTGATCAAAAACACCTGGGCTATGTCTACATCGCGCGCATCTTGCGCAAGTGTTCTTGCGTCCACACTGCCATGTGCGAGCTGTGCTTTGCACAAGAGCGCCCATGGCAGTGTGGAAGCGCCTTGCGCAAGAAAGCTCTGATGCCAATTTTAGACATAGGGCTTTCTTGCGCAAGAAAGCCCTGCCGAGCGTCCACACTGCCCTTTGCACACGAGCCCCTGCCCAAGAGAGCTCTTGCGCGAGGAGCCCTCTTACCACGCAGACTGTTAATTTACTTGCGCGAGAGCGGGCGCGCAGTGTGACGCTCGCAGATTCTTGCGCAAGAACGGCCGTCACGTGCACAAGAAGCCGCGAGTGTAGACATAGCCTGGGAGTATTGCGTCCAGTTCTGGGGCCCCATAGAAAAGATGTGGATGCATTGGAGAGGGTCCAGCGGAGGGCAACCAAAATGATTAGGGGCTGGAGGACATGACCTACGAGGAGTGGCTGATGGATTTGGGCTTATTTAGTCTGCAGAAGAGAAGAGTGAGGGGATTTGATAGCAGCCTTCAACTTCCTGAAGGGAGGTTCCAAAGAGCATGGAAAGAGGCTGTTCACAGTAGTGACAGATGGCAGAACAAGGAGCAATGCTCTCAAGTTACAATGGGGAGGTCTAGGTTGGATATTAGGAAAAACTATTTCACTAGGATGGTGGTGAAGCACTGGAATGGGTTACCTAGGACGTGGTGGAATCTCCATCTGTCAATGCTGTTCCCGACTCCGCACCACAAATGCAGACGTGGGAGCCCACAAAAGCACCCCAAAACCTGATCTCTACAGACTTTGGTATACCCCCAATCCTAATACCCGGATTTTGTGGGATATCTGCTGCCCCACAGACAGATTTTTTTTCCAGGACACAGAAATGAACCAATACCAGGTTAATTAGAAAACGAAAACTAACTTTTATAATCAAAACCAATTAATGTAGATACTGGGAGCGTCTGGGCTCAGGACTTAGTTACAAAAAGTCAAAAACTATTTTTAACAGCTCAGACATCAATTCCAAATTCCCAAACCAGAAAAACAATAAAACCTGATGGGTTAACTAAACAGTGCCCTACTTACATACTGTGAAAAGACTTTTCTTGTAGCGAGAGCGAGAGACGGCCTCCCATCTCCCTGTTACCTGAAAGAAACCGCTCTGACTCAGACAAAGGAGGAAAAGATAAAAATTCCTTTGTCCCAGTTTGAAATCCCTACCTGCATTGTTATTGGCTGACTAGATACCTGGCTAGGTTAACCCCTTAGCCACCAGCTGCTGGTCAGCCCTCATGGTTATGACACCATCCCTAGAGGTTTTTAAGTCTCGGCTTGACAAAGCCCTGTTTGTTATTGGTCCTGCTTTAGGCAGGGGGCTGGACTCGCTGACCTCCTGAGGTCTCTTCCCGCCCTATGAGTCTATAAATTAATAGGTGCAGGGAGAAGTGCAGTCAGAACTTCAACAAGACGAGATGAAAGGGGGGGGGGGTCAGGGTCTCCGTCACGCCACAGAAGGGGCAAGTGTTGGAGATAGGGGTGAACCGCGCCAACTACACGCCTGTGCTCACAGTGCATGGAACCAAGGTGGCGGAGAGACTTGCCCACCGGGGCTCCCAATACTCTATTGGCAGTAGGAGGGCCTGCCACTTGGTATCTGGGCGGAACACGAGGGTGAGGAAGTGGAGAGTGTGAAGCACGAGTGTGTACAGCTGGCTCTTTGGTGTGGTTGGAAGAGGACTGTCTGCAACGTGTGCAGCCGGCTCGTATAATGAGGGGAGGGTGGTTTGGAAGGCACGCAGAGGTGGAGCCAATGGACATATCGGGTGGGGTGCGCCCTCTCGCAGGACCCTGTGGAGATAAACCGGAGCAGTGGGCGGCAAAGCGTCCTTCGCTGCCTGGAAGTACGTGCCGGGAGTATGCAGGGTGGAGAGCCCATTCACTGGGCAAGCACCAGCAGATCCACCCAGTCGTAGTCCAGGAGGTCTCCGATCCTGGTTACTTCTGCCAGGACCAACCTCTGGAGCACCGAGGGAATGCCACCACCTGCACACGTAGATGGGGATTGTGTAGCAGGGGCTCCGCGAGGAGGTCTGCCCCACGGTGGGTCCCAAGGGCCTGGTCGCCTCTAGCAGCTTCCAGGCCCGGAGGAGGTCCTGGTAGAAGGCGGCAGCTCGGAGAGGTCTCGTGAAGCCCTCTCAAATAAAGGAGCTGCCGGTCAAATCAGAGCCCTCGGAAGCGGCGAAGGAAATCATGCACCAGCATGCTCCACGCGGACTACCTGCATCATCTAGGAGCCTCTGCAGGCCTGGAGGCGGAGGATACGGACCTGCGTGTGCAAACATATCAGACCCTGCCTCCCTCCTCCAGGGAAGATGGCGAACCCCTGCAGAGACCAATGCAGTCCTGGCCAGAAGAACCGCAGCATCAGCTGCTGGATCTGAGCCAGGAAACCCGGGGTCGGGACCAGGGTGTTGACACAGTGCCAGAGCATGGACAGAACCAGCTGGTTAAGCACAAGTGCCCTCCCACGCAGGGAGAGGAACCGGAGCAGGCCTGTCCAGCTCCGCAGCCGCTCAACCACGCTGGACTCTAAACCTTGCCAATTCTCCAGTGGGGAGGGATGCGTGGCAGAAAGGAAAACGCCAAGATAGAGCAGTGGACCCGCGCTCCACCTGATGGCCTGAAGCATGGGTGGGAGGAGAGCACCTACCACCTGGCCCTGATCACCAGGCCAGAGCTCTTGACCCAGTTGACCCAGGTGAAGGAGGCTGCCGAGTAGAAAGCTTGGCAGGCCTCTACCTGCGCCAGGTCACCCGGGTCCTGAACCATGAGGAGCATGTCATCAGCATACGCTGACAGGCCCAGCCGCATCTCTGGCACGGAGCATCAACCCTGTCAACCTCTTGCAAAGGAGCCGGAGGAAGGCTCGATGGCCAGAGTATACAGCTGACCTGACAGTGGACAGCCTTGACGTACTCCCCGCCCGAAGCTGACCGGTGCGGCCCCGGTCCAGTTGAGCTTGACCAAGCACTCTTCCAGAAGGCAGATGATGTGCTTTTAGCCCCCACCCCAAAACCTCTTTTTCTCCAGGGCGTCGAAGAAGCAGGAGCTGCGATCCAGCTCCCAGAAGAGATGGATGCGAGAACTAACAAAGGCACCCCGGGCCCGAAGGTCATTGAGGGCCCGGCGTTCCTCCTGCTTCGCCTGTAGTGATAGACATGGGAATTAACATATTAAAATAGATAAAAGGGTGTAATTGGTGTAAAATTGTTGCCACTTGGCCATTGTGTTGAAGGTCCCAGGTAAACGCGTGTGAGCAATAAAGCAGTTCTGTTTACCCCATCCTCCTGGGTCACCTGTTTCTTCTCTAACAGTTGCTAGATGTTATAGAGCAACTAAGGAAAACAAATGAAAACACAGAGAAAATCATTGGGCACAATGCTAGATGGGAAGGGAGGCAGGGTACGTTTACACTTGCTCCTAGTTCAAGCTTAGGGATGCAAATGTAGCCGACGAAATTGCTAATGAAGCGGGGCTTTAAATATCCCGCGCTTCATTAGTATAAGCTCACTGCACGTTATTCCGCTCAACAGCTGATGCGAACCAGGCGGTTCGCTCCAGGATGTGTTAGTTAGAATCAAACCCTTGGGTCAAACTAACGTTACTCCTCAAAAATTATTCACTTTTTCCCTTTACTTACTTTTCTTGGTTCAGTCCACTTCCATGCCCCAAATTCCTTGTCCTGCCTGGTTTTAAATCATTCTGTCTCTCTCAACGCCTGGTTTAACTCTCCCACATAAAGAAAGCAGGCAAGGTATCTATATACAATTCAAATTTCAACCCTCTATCTCAATTGGTTTTCCTGGCCCCTGGCCAACAACCTTGCTGGCTCCTGAGTTAACCCCTTAGTCACCTGGTGCGTGGTCAGCACACCTCCTATCCATTACAGACGTGGACTCCCCACCGCCAAACCGCTTCCACCACCTCCTGGGAAGCAGCCTCGACGCCAGGAAGAATACCACCTTCCCGAACATCTTAGAGGCTGCCACCATGGCCGGGTACCCCACCACGCATGCCAATGCCCTCACATTAGGGCTCCACGTGGGCGAGGCCGACACCATGAGACAACGGACCCTGTGCCTCCTGGTCATGGTGGGAAAGGGGAAACGTGGCTTCCGGTAATGGAATTCTGGGAGGTGGCAAGTGGTTGGGGCTCGGGCACATGCATACACTGTCCTGGAGTGTGGGAGCCACTGGGCCCTGCACCCCATCCGCAGACAGATGTGGCTCTCAGCCAGCAAGTGGAACAGAAGGTTTATTCATTGATAGGGACACAGTGTAGCACATACTGTTGTTAGAGGAGCCAGGTGCATTCAGTACAATCCAACCTGGGGAAGGGGCTCTGGGCCCTGAGCCCCCATTCCTGCTCTAAGCCCTCTCTCATCCTAAAACCAGCCACGACTGAGCCCTTCCCCAGGCCCTAGTCGCCAGTTTGCCACCAGCCCCGCCTACCCTTTGTTCCCTTCCCCAGCAAAGTTGTTATCTCCTATCATCTGGTCCTTAGGTGTGAGACTGAATACAGTTCTTCAGTGAGTCATGCCCCCTCCTCCAGACAGTGTTGCAGTGCCCAAGGAAACTGAGGCACACACAGAATCACTCCAGAATGGCACAGGACAGTAGAATCATGCACAACCCAACAAAGCAAACAGAGTGAATACAGTGACTTTCAGTGCCTACAAGAGTGAATATAGTCCCCACTATGTCGCACCACACACCCACACACTGCACACACATATATATATATATATATATATACACACACACACAGCCTGCCCATACCCTCTGCCCACACGCACACAGCCTGCCCCACACACACACACGGCCTGAACACACACACAGAGCTGTCCGCCCCACAAACACAGCTTGCCACCTCACAAACCCACACATACATAGCCTGCCCCACACAGCCTGCCCACACATGCCACACAGCCCATGCCTCCGCCTTGCCCCCCGTATGTGGGCTAATACCGGGATCGGCACCTCTGGTTCCCGGGTGGGACGGCTCGAACTCCCGTGTCCATCGGAAAGAGGCACGCAAGTGGGTCACAGCCACCCCGCGACCCGGTTCGGGTCGTGTCATGCGCTTTGGATTGTTCCCCAGAGGCTCGTGTCCGCAGGCTCGGGTCCGAAAACCGTGGTCCTCACAAATCTCCGCAGACATGTCGAAACGGGTTCAGTGAAAATGACCACCACTGTGGTCAGGGGACTAAGCTGGAAAAGCGGCCGACCGCCTGGAACTCAAGTCCGGCAACTTAGCCGGCGCTACCCTCTACGCACCGCTGAGAGCCGGACAGCCAGCAGGTCAACCCATAGGAGTCAATGAGGGGTTGACCTGCTGGTCCGCGAGCCCAGCGGCTGCCAGGTCCACCTCCCGCTGAATCCCGCCGGTTGACCTGCTGTCCGCCTCCAATCCAACCTCAAGGCGGGGTGGGGTGGGGGGAGGATCGTCCCCACCGGAGGCCCGCGCCGCCCCCAACACACACACTCGCCGTCGCGCGACGGGCGCGGAGAGGACTGGCCCTCCAACAGCCCGCCGCCTCCCGCCCTCGGGACGGGAAACCTGATACCCCGGGAGGCACCATCCGTCCTCCCGGCGCGCAGGGCGGGGCTCAGTTCCGCGGGCCTCGGAGAGGGCAAGCGGGCGAGGAGGGCGCGGAGCCCGGGGCCTACGGCCATACCGGACCGAACGCCTCCGATCTCGGAAGGTAAACCGTCCCGGGCCTGGCTAGTACTTGGATGGGTGACCCTGGGAATCCCAGGTGCCGTAGGCAGCTTTTTCCTCCCTGCCCCGCCCCATCTTGGTCGCCCCTCGCCTCCTCTGCTCCATGCCCCGGTACCGCCTTCTCTTCATCGTTCTCGCGTGTGCCCACCCAACTCCCAGGGGAATGCTGGGCATTGTCCCAGAATATGTGAAAGAGATTCGTAAGCTGCTGAACAATGTCTGCAAGTTACATTAGCATTGTTTCTTCCACGGCCGAGATATTCCTAGTTGGATAGACGTTGGACCGGAGTTTAAGAGCTGTTAAGTGACGTTCAGAGAACCCATTATGGAATTGTAACCAATGATTGCTTATAGTGTCATTTTGAAAATGTTCAATGCCACTACCCTGGCATCAATTTAGTCCATTCATTAAATTCATTGTTTCGCCAGTTGCTAGGTTTTGGATACCTTGTTTTGGGGCTGTTTTCTCCCATTCGCTCAAATTTTCTAATATGAATTGTGGAAGTATATAATCCATCATTCCAGGATCAGTAATGGCAGGATTTTCTCTGATCGCCTGCACTTTCCCAGTAATACTTATATTCTTTTTCTATATTGCTATTAAGTGCAATATATTTAATTACTGTATCATCTGAGTGCACTATTCTGTGAAGCCTTCTTGCCTGTATAGATGGAATCAGGCTTTCAAGTCTTGCCACACCAAGGCCCCATCGCTGGTGCTTGTATATATGAAATTATTGCAGTTACCTTTGGATAGCTGAAGCCACTTTTTGACAGATGCTCTTACACTTTCAGCAAGGAAGACAGCAAATTCTTTTTCACCTCTATGTGGTCAGCAAGCTAGATTAGTCTGGGGATTGTGAAAGTGTTTAGCATCACC